>CABHPQ010000246.1:19644-40754 GCA_902168405.1 Peromyscus aztecus
AACACAGAAAAGTGTAAGAATTTAATGTCAGCAAGCGCACAAAATCCCAACTTGTTTCCCTGAAGGGGCCGGGGAGCAGAGGCAAGAAGGATAAGCCCCGTGAGACAGAATCACCTTTTTCCACATCTCATCCCTCTTGCTGTTGAAGTCGCCTGTGCCTGGAATGTCCACCAGGACTACCCCTTCTGGAATCAGTGCAGATTTGGGAAGAATCACTTCCACATATTTGATCAAGGGCCAGATTTGTGTTTCAGCTGATTCTCCATCCCAGTCTCTCCTCTGAGTGCGGATGTAAGGGTCCAGCTTGACAGATAGCTCTCCTGCCTGAAGAAGAAGGACAGGCTGTACACACCAACCATACCGATGGCTCTTTATCCTGAGTTGACTGTGATGCAGAGTCACTGAAGGAATGCTGAGGGATGGTGAGAAGTCCTCGGACAACAGACATCAGGAAGCATGGAATAGTCTCTTCAAGGACCTGTGAGCCTGTGAAGGCTCTGGAGACCAGCAAATTCAAGCTCCTTAACATAGTCGGGGCTGGAGAGGTGGCTTAGTGAATAAGAGCACTCAATGCTCAGTCATGAAGCCCAGAGTTCAGATCCCAGCATCCATACTGGGCAGATCAGAGCTACCTATAACTCCAGCTCTAAAGAATCCCTCTCTCTCTCCCTGTCTGTCTGTCTGACTGTCTGTCTGTCTGTCTCTGTCTCTCTCTCTCTCTCTCACACACACACACGCGAACACACAAATAAAATAAATAAATAAATAGATAAAGAAATAAATAAATATTTAGAACTCGGTGGGGCTGGGAATGTGGCTCAGTTGCTAGAGCACTTACCTAGCAAGCATAAAGCCCTGAGTTTGGTCACAGCACTGCATAAACTGAGCATGGTGGTGCAGGCTTGCAATCCTAGCACTTAGGAAATGGAGACAAAATAATCAAGAGTTCAAGACCATCTTTGGCTGCACCGTGACTTCAAGGCAGTTCGGAATATAAGAAAGCTCCCTAACTTACAGATGATGTAGCCCAACTCTGCTGAAAGAGGACTCCAGAAAAGTTACAGGATACTAAATTTATCTCCCAGATTCCATTTGCTTCTAAAATTGATGCAATTTTCTAAATTTTGCTTAGAGCATATTTTCTCCACATGGCAGAAGGCAAGTGTGAAGAATTTAGTTACTGGGAATCTCGTGTATAATTATAGAAAATCAACCATGACATAGTGACCATATTTTCCAAATTAAAAATTGATAAAAAAAAATTGATATTTTAAAAGGCTTTTTTAAAAACTTCCAAGTAGATATATATATATACATATATACAAATAAATCCTCCTCCCTGTGTGTGTGTACTTGATATGTAGGCTTTTTTTGAGCATTACAACAGTGAGCGGGACTGGAGGCAGGGGGAGTTTCCAGTCTACTGTTCCTGCTCAGATACATCTGGGAACAATGGCACATTCATGCCGGCAGTCAGGGCAGTAGTTCTCAACTGGGACACTTCAGAGAACAGAAAAGCTAGGATCTATGGTGGTCATTGTTGATCAATGTCTACAGAAAGATCCAGAAAGAGAGAAAGACACACACATGTAAATTCACACATATGCAAGCCACAGGGTACATGTGGAAGTCAGAGGACAACTTGTAGGAATCAGTTCTCTCCTTTCACTTTGTGGGTCTCAGGGATCACCAGGGAGACACCAGCCAGCTACTGGGTAAGCAGGACTTGTAGAAAATTAGATAACAAGCCATGAGCCATGTGGCAAAGCATAAATAGAAATATGAGTTAATTTAAGAGTTAGCTAGTAGCAAGCCTGAGCTATCAACTGAGCATTTATAAACAATACTAAGCCTCCAAGTCAATTTTTGAAAAGCAGCTGCCAGGTATTTGGGAACAGGTGGGTGGGAGAGAAACGTCCAATTACAGGCAAGTACCTTCACCTACTGAACCATTTCCCTTGTGCCCCCCCCCCTTAGGAAACCAAGGTGCTTTAATGTACAATGTTTATAAGTTGGTTTCACAGATATTTTGTCTCAATATACATTCTGAATTTCAGCATAACAGAATGTATTCCAATTCTGAAAGTGGATAAGCATCCCAGTCTTCATCCATGCCAGCCTGGGTGTCCATCTGTTTGGGGAGCTAAGGGAGTGAGGTTGATCTAACCAGGGAAAAGTCAGGCTGCTGCCTTTTCTCTGACAGCTAAGAAGAGCCACTCAGGCCAGTTCTGAACAATGAAATCCAAACACAAATTTATCAAGGGTGTCTCTGGGAATGTTTTCACTTCCTGAAATGGGAAATGTGTTTGGTGCCAACATTTGTCTACTTCTTTCCATGAGACTAGCTGCAGTGTCTGGCATTTCAGCAACAACCTCATGACTAAGACAACAAGTGCCATGGAAGGCCAAGGAGACCACAGAGATGTTGAATTTGACATGGCTGAGTCACTAAACCAATCTAAGACCATATGCCTCCAAATGAATACATTTCATTTGCTTATGCCTTTATATATATGAAAAATATAATATATAATGGATATATATTCATTTTCACTCAAAGCCATCCCAAATTAATCCTCAACTGACTGTAGTTGTCTTCTTTTCTTTCTTTTTTTATGTTTTCTTTTTTTTTTTTTTAAGAGTTATTTATTTCTTATGTGCCCAGTGTTCTGCCTGCATGTAGGCCTGCAGGTCAGAAGAGGGCACCAGATCTCATTACAGATGGTTGTGAGCCACCATGTGGTTGCTGGGAATTGAACTCAGGACCTTTGGAAGAGCAGCTAGTGCTCTTAACCGCTGAACCATCTCTCCAGCCCAATTGTAGTCTTTTCTGAGCATAAAAACTCCATTTGGAAATCAAAGATTACCATCTATAGGCATAAACAATGAAAGATAACTTGGATGGTAGCTAATTCTATTTTGGGTGCCAGTTTATTTCCAATAAAAAAAATCACTGTACCTTGGACAATTCCCTTGGATGTATTCAACTGTTATGCTTAAGACCAATAATAAAGGACAATAAATCTGACATTACCTCCTCTGCCTTAAGAGTGATGGTTCTGGAGGTGGGAATCCTCCCTCTGGGCTTCATCTTAAGCAAATCCTCATAGTGCCTCCTTTCTGCCCCGCGGCCATACAGCATCTGTAGCTTCTGGGCAGCTTCTTCTGCTGCGTCGTCCCTGGCCCACATATCCACTTCTTCTCCCCTGGGCCCGTCTGCCCTGTGCAGGAGCATAGTCAAGTCCTTCAGCTCCGCCTTCCACTCCTGCCAAGGCAGAGCAAGCCACACTGCTCAGGACAGGTGGAGGGAGTGGTCACGAGGGGAAGCCCAGAGCACAGGGCCCTGGGGGGGGCCAGGGGTTGCAAGCAGAAACCTAAACCAGCTACCCTAAACCCCTTGATCTGTAATGAATGAATATCCTGTAAACGGTTGTGCTGTGGGATGGTCTGTATGTCAAACATGTTGCTTATTGGTCAACAAATAAAACACTGATTGGCCAGTGGTCAGGCAGGAAGAAGTATAGGCAGGACAAGGAGGAGAGAATTTTGGGAAGTGGAAGGCTGAGCCGGAGACGCTGCCAGCCGCCACCATGACAAACAGCATGTGAAGATGCCGGTAAGCCACAAGCAATGTGGCAAGGTATAGATTTATAGAAATGGATTAATTTAAGATATAAAAACAGTTAGCAAGAAGCCTGCCACGGCCATACAGTTTGTAAACAGTATAAGTCTCTGTGTTTACTTGGTTGGGTCTGAGCGGCTGTGGGACTGGCGGGTGAGAGAGATTTGTCCTGACTGTGGGCCAGGTAGGAAAACTCTAGCTACACGGTTGGCCTCCTCAACTTGACACAGTCTGAGGTCATCTGAGCCAAGAAGCTTCAACTGAGGAACTATCTCACTCAGGTCAGTCTGTGTGGCCATGTCTGTGAGAGGCTGTCTTGATTTTCTGAATGGATGGAAGAGGGTCAAGTCCACTGTGTGTGATGCCATTTCAGGGCCAATGGTCCTGAGCTACATAAAAAGCACGCTGAGGATGAGCCTGTGAGCCAGCCAGGGAGCAGGCCAGCAGGCAGCAGTCCTCCATGGCTCCTGCCTTTGAGTTCTTGTCCTGACTTCCCTCAGTGACAGACTGTGACCTAGAAGTACGAGCCAAAGAAACCCTCCCCACTCCTCAGCTATTCTTTGCCGTGATGTTGATCACAGTAACAGAAAGGACATTAAAACAGTGGGGAGAGAGGGGGGCTTAAAGAGGGGAATGGCTGACCCAAGGGTCTCGTATGGAATTGCCTCAGGACCTGGGCCAGAAGCCCCATCTCACCCTGCAGAATATTTTCACTGAAGTATGTTTCATTAGATAAATGTCCTATAAATATTTGTGTGTGTGTGTGTGCATGTTTATGTATGTGTGCGTGTGTGCACACACATGTGTGAAGGCAGGGGTTGGCATCAAATGTTTTCCTCAATCACCACTGCACCTCATTTGTTCGAGTCAGCATCTCTCACTGAACCTGGAGCTCCCCAATTCAGCTGGCTAGCAAGCGTCAGTCAGTATCTCTGTCCCCCCAGTGCTGGGATTACAGACAGCTGGCTTTTCACCCTCCATGGATGCTGGAGGTCCAAACTTAAGTCTCCATGTTTGCCCTACAAGCATTTTACCAACTGAGCCATCTCCCCAGCCCCTGTGCTGCATTTATAATGATATAATTGTAATCTCTGGTGGTGGAAAGAGGAAAAATTCAGGAAAGGAAGGAAAAGATAAAAAAGAGAGGGCAGGAGGGCAGACTGGCATACCTGATCAGACAGAAGGTGGATTTTGGCCTCATACTGCTCACAGCAGCCAGAGCTCACTTGTACGATGCACGACGTGCAAATGCTTTCTCCAGACACTGGTAGAAACATTGCTTGCTGGATGAGGGCATTGATCAGAGAGCTCTTTCCAGCGCCGGTGCTTCCCAAGAACCCAACATAGATGGGCTCCACTGGCGGTTTTTCAATCAAGGCAAGGAGCCGGTTTCTGCGTCCAGTTCAGAATGCACATTAAGTACGAAACAAAGCACATCAGAAGAGAATGCAAAGAAACCAGGGTCTGACCCTGGGCAACTCACTGTATCCTTCCTTTCCTTGGTGAAGGGGTAATATGCCTCCCTGTTTACTACACAGACTTGGTCTGGGGAGCAAATAGGACTAGGTAAAAATGCTTGGTAAAGATAATTCCCCACAGACGTTATATTGTCTACATAGATGTGAGACATCCTTGTTTGTATTCCATGGAAACTGCATGTTCTCATCTCTAATGAAACTCCTGCAGAAAAGTGAACAACAGCTGCTGAGAGACATGGGTTGTGGAAGGGACTGCTGAATTAAACCAGCCTATATACTTTAGAGATGTCTTGGCTTCAGAATGGAAGCTCAGAACGGAAAATGTGTTGCCTTGGAGGAGAGGTTGTGCTTTTGTTTCCACAAACAAAAGCCAGTGGATTCCTTTCAAGTTAACAGAAATCAGATTTGACCAGGGAAGACCTCCTGAGTATCTTGGCTACAGATATGGGGGAGGAACCAAGAAAGACTACAGGACAGGTGACATGTAAGCTGATCCCTCTTCATGGGAACAACTCACAGATGAGACAAGATAAATCTTGTTGGCTACAGAGTCCTCATGACTTATTACATGCCATCCTTTCATATGGCATGGGTAGAGATTTATATTACAGTTTGGTTATGCAGTCCAAACAAACTTTAGTTGACAGGTGCCTTTTACTTGCTCAAACATAAAACAAAAAAAATCATCTTTAATTGACTTGTGCATACTGCACATTCCATACTTATGTTGATGTAGATGTATGTGTTACCTTTAAAAGTTTATGTGTTTTCAAAAAAAAAGGGACCAGACACCAATAAAGACAAGTAGCCCAGATGATCCAGCCTCTCAGAAAGCCTCTGTTGTAGTTTCCTCAGAGTTCTGCATCCAGAACAGCTTCAAGACTGCTGGCTGAGATGGTCCAGCCTCACTGACTACTCTAGCCAAAACTTCAGGTAAGCCCTACATTTTCCCATCACACCAAAACTAGACAACAGCTAGCTCTCCCTGGACTTGACCATTATCCCAATTTTCCCAGGATCCCCTAAAGATGCCAGCGCCCCAGACAATAGGAAGCAGTCTCAAACGCAATGCCCATATTCCCAAGAGGTGGAGCAGACGGTTTTTGGTCATACAGAGGTATATTTTAGATAGATAGGTGATCTTCAAACACTCCAAAGACCTACAGAATATGGCATTTCAATGTTTTAACAACAGGGCTTTTCATGACAGTGAGACATGTTTGCTCCTGGTATCATCAATCTATTTCATAAAAGGATGGTGGGCACCAAAGAACCTCCATATAAGTTTGCTTTCTTTGTGGCAAAAGCTAGCCATTCGGGCAAGAAACTGCCCTTGCCTCGACTGCTGACAGTGTGCTGTCCAAACTGAACAAGCAGGACACCAAAGAAAGTGACTGCTGAACCTTGCCAAGACAAGGTAAGACAGTCCTTCAAAATTCCTGCTTCACAGAAAAGTCTGTCAGATATTCTAGGCCTGTGGGCCAAAGATGGATGCCCCAACATCGCAGAGGAATCTTGGGTTACTGCCCAGGCAGCCAGCTGTCCCTGTCATTTCTTAGTTTTGGAAGCTGTTTGCTCTGCACTTCCTGTTTATTCAAGTAATATGTCCTTCTGTGGTCTTTCATGGAGTTGAAGAGTAGGTAGTTATGATTGCAGTTTTCCTTAGTTATGACAGAAGGTAAATTAGGTACAGAGCTTTGGACTCATCAAGATAGAATAAATAGTGGAGTAATTTCTCCAAATATGCCAAATACAAATGGACTGGACGTTGTAAAAGTAATTCTTACCTGATAATTGTTCTTGTTGTTTACAGTTTTATTATTTTAGAGTTAAAACCTTTCCTTTTTATTTGGAGAAAAGGGAGGAAATGTTGTGGAATATTTACATATGTGGAACATTTACACTGTGTGAATAAATGTCACTGTGATTGGTTTAATAAAAAGCTAAATGGTCACTATTTCAGGGCACAGAGAATGTTGGGAAGAAGAAGGGAGGAGTCGTGAGGAGAGCAAGCAGCATGGGCATTACAGAGTAAAGGTAATAGAGCCACATTAAAAAAGGTAGATTAAAAGATATGGGTTATTTTAAGTTTTAAGAGCTAGTTAGAAACAAGCCTAAGTTATCGGTCAAGTTTTCATAATTAAGTCTCCATGTCATGATTTGGGAGCTGACTGGTAGAACAGAGAAAGACTCGCTACAGAAAAGTCTGAGAAACAACCCAGACTCCTGTGAGCAAGGTCAACTATGTTGTTGGGTCGCCCTGGGGGCTTTCGAGCCAATTCTATATGAACAGTTGATGAACTCAGTGACACACGGCTTGGCTGGGTTTGGAGCATTTCCACTTATCCACAGAGTGACTTTGCTCCATGACTTGGTCTCTCTGAGCATCAGTTTCAGTAAAAATGGAACAATCACAGTAGAGTAGCTAACAACAGTGACCACACACCAATGGTTCCTTATCAAGGCTTAAAACAAACAAACTAACTAACAAAAAACCAACCAAAAACAGCCCGAAAGAGGGCCTCCAGCCACAGAGGTTTTTCCTGTCCTTCCATTCTGTTTCTAACTGAAAGCACTTTTTGTTTTTCCTGGTGAGGGGTAGCATCAGATTGGAGGGTGCACACTCCAGACTCACATGAGATACTTGAGTCCACTGGGAATGCTATCATCCAGGAAGACAGATTGAATCATCTTCTGGTAAGTGTTGCTCAAAATCCTCCTGGTCCGAGACTCCAATTTTTCATCTGGAATCAATAGAAATGGATTGTCTGGGAGTGTACCTGGCAGAGAAAGAGAGCTAGGTCCCCAAAGGAGCCTACTGAATACTGCAGAGAAGGAAGAGAATTCAGTGAAACGAGAAGTCAATTAAACCAGCAAACAAGCTGTCTGCCACTGGAGATACGTGTTCCCCAGCAGGCAGTGTTGATTCTGATCACCTCCAGAGACCAGCGCGCTCCGCACTCCCCTTACCACAGAACTTCCCTGTGTGTTTCCATGGATTTTAGCCCTTCTAGAGCCATCTCTCCTATGGATTCTGTATAAACACCCACCAAAGCACCTAGCTAATCATCTACAGACTGTCTTCTCATCCGGAAAAGGCTATTTTGATAACAACCCCCTCTTCAGAGCAGCCTGGACGTAAATGGTCAAGTTACACATCTCTGTGGAGAGCCTAAGGAGCAAGTGCATGGTGGGGATGTTCCCTTGCCCTCAGAACTTAACATCTCCCCTCTAAGCATCTGCACCTGTTTGCAAAAGACAGAGTCCTGTTGCCACAAGCCACACCAGCATTTCATAACACTCACATTCCTTAAGAGCACTTTGCTCCGCAGAGGGAAATGCTTGGAACTGCTGCTCTCGATGTGACCTGCGTCTTTTCTTCAACGGTTCTTTAAACAGATCACAGTCAACTAGGGATAAACAGAGGATATAGAGAATTACAGGTGGAAGGCGGGCAGAGGATCTTTGCCTCACCTCTGCCAACGCACACAATCAAAAGGGCTCAGAGCAGCCCGGCCAGCTCCGCCTGCTCTGAGCGGTTGTCTCAATTCAGGACCTAATTCTCAGGGTCACTGCACTTGTTACACCTTTTATCAGGTACTTGTGTGTTATCTGTGACAAACTATCCTGACAAAAAGCACCTAAGGAAGGAAGGACTTATTTGGGCTTGTGTGACAGGAACACAGGGCAGCCGGTCACACAGTATCAGCAGTCAGGAAGCAGGGAGTAATGTATACCAGGGCACAGTTCACTTTTGTTATTTTATTCAGTCCAGGATCCTGGCATATGGACTGGTGCCACCCACATTCAGGGCGGGTCCTCCCACCCCAATTAACCCAATCTAGGAACTCCCTCACAGACATGCTCTTAGGCCAGTCTCTAGGTGACTCTGGGTCCCTTCAAGCTGACAAGCAATATTAACCATCATACATCCTGTTCCGACATTACTCTCCAGATGCAGACTTCTATTTGCATGGTCTTAGAAACCAAAGTAGCTGGATACTGTTCATCAAATGCAAGTTTTAGGAAATCCACTGACTGAGGAGGGGAAATCTCAAAGCAGGGTTAAGTACAGGGAACAGACAGGCCTTTCAGATCTCCGTCAGACACAGAACAGAAGGGAAAGCAAGCATGTAGCCAAGGCAGTGTCTTCTGCTAAGCCTCGGAGTCCTTCCTCATCCATCAACTGGAAGGCTGGTAAAATAGAAGTACTGAAGCCGTCTGAGGGGGTTCCCTACACAGTGGGTGCCTTTCACCTGGGCCTGCTGGTGCATGACTATACTCCCAGCTACTCAGGAGGCTGAGGCAGGGAGATCGTGGGATCTAGACAGATCAGGCTGGGACACTTAGTAAAGCTTATCTCAAAATGAAAGGTTAAAATAGAGACTGGGAGACAGCTTAGCAAGTAACATGCATATGGCAACAGCCTGAGGACCAGAGTCCAATCGCCAGCACCTACATAGAAACCATGGTGGACCAGCTTTAATCCCAGCATGGCGGAGGCAGAGATAGGCAGATCTCTGGAGCTCCCTGGCCAGCCTGGTAAGCTTGAGGTTCAACGAGAGACTCTGTCTCAAAAAATAAGATGGAATGTAATCACCATACATTCATTATATGTGTGTATGAAACTGAAGACAGTGATGTTCTAAAATAGAAAGTAGTGATGGTGTCATGGGCATGTGAGGATGCTGGACTAAAGTCTATCAAATTGTGCAAACAGGCAAATTGTATACTAGGCGAATTATTTGTCAATAAAGATTTTATAAAACGTAAAAATAAAAACAAGGTGAACAACTGAGGAAAACAGCCTACATTTACCTCTGGCTTCTCATATGTATATTCAAACATGTGCATACACACCCACATGCATCTGTACACACGTACAAATGCACACCCACATGAACACATGCAAATGCATGCACCATTTCTACATACACAAGTTGAAAATAAAAAAGGAATGGGGATATAGCTCAATGGTAGAGTACTTAACTGGCCTACATGAGGCCCTGGGTTCAATCCCTAATACCACAAAAAGATAAAATGAAATAAAAGATGCCTTTTGGAGATTAATTAGGGAAAGCCCCCCTGCCCCATGCTTCTTTACCTACAGACATTAGCAGCTACTTCCTTAAGAAGGAAGAAATAGAAATCAGGAGAAGAAGGTCTTTGAAGTCTGCAGGAGTCATTCATTCACTTACATGATGACTTGGTTATGAGGTAGGGGCCATAAGCCCAAGGAGAGCTGTGTTTTAGATTTAGAAAACACACCTCATTGGTATTGCCTGGATAGAAAGGGATAACAGCTTGGTCTCTGGGGCAAAAGTAGCTGGAAATGATCCTAACCCAGTGTTCCTGGGGCTTGCTGGTTAACAGAGAAATAGCCATGGAGTGACCTGGAACAGCTGGTCCCAAGAGATGCCACTCTGAGCTCACGTAAAGAGTATATAAAACCCCAAAGCTGAGTGTGGCCTAAGAAGGTCAAGTTCCTTGATGGACTGATGAGGCACTTCAGTGGAGACCCAGGGTAGCAGCCTAAGCAGAAGCCCCAGATGGCATCACTGGGCTCCAGATGTGGGTCTCCCGCACATCATGCACAGCCCTCCACCACCACCTCTTCAGTCTTGCATCTTCCAGCACAGACTTGGCTGCTTTCTGGAGCCAGCTCATCCACCACAGAAGATTCCAGTGCAGAGTCACACATGTGCCAAGCTTGAGTGGCTGACACCTCATGCTTCTGCTGTGACATATGAAAAGCTCATTCACTAGATCCTTCTATCCCAGGAAGCGATTGATCTCAACTGCAAACATCCACCCTGGCTCAACTTCAGGACTGCATTAGAACTAAATACCAAGCAGTTGCTGGCTCTGTGGCTTCAGTCAGAGAGGAAGAGGCAGAAAAGATGCCATGCTACTCGAAAGCCTGGGCCAGGTGTAAGCCAAAAGCTGAAGACCAGGAAGCGGCTCAGAATGCCAGGATGCATGCACAGTCATCTGCGAAATAATGTAAAAGGATGTCTACTTTGAAACTCAGGTGCTCTTGTGTGAACAACGTTCGCACAGTCTCTTAGTCATATGCATCAAACAAGTAACAAACCCATCTATCCAGAGCCCTCACTTCAACTTTGTAAGACCCAGCAATTAATCAAATATGTGTGGGAGCTTGGGGTAAAACAATTCAGGTAAATTAACAGGTTTAGAAATTCTTTTCTCAGTTCCAAAAATGAAAAACTACCTAGAAAGGATAAAATATTCCATATTGGGTTTATACCATGAATGGGTCTATTAAACTTGCTGGAATGAACGGGCCTGAATGCGGACCATAGTTCTTATTATCCCCTACAATTGCTTGGCTCTTTACATTGAATTGTTCTAGTAAAGAGCAAGAGGGGTGGATGGAAGTAGGAGGTGTCACTTTTTAAAACTGATCCCCAACATATGCAGCTCTGTGGTCAATTTAGACCATTGCTAAAGCAAAGGGTCCCCTCTTTACCTCTGAACTCAGCCCAGGGGACCCAGAAATTACAGGGTTTTATTTTTTAATGTGTCCAGCCAGGTTTCATGTGATGGCTGCTATCCACACAGACCTGAAAATATTGATTCACTTTCCCCTAAGGAAGTTGTTTCCATAGTGATGAGAAGGATTTTCCTCCTCAGTTCTGAAAACAAGGATGATCTGATATACCCTTGTTCCAGTTCCTGAGAGCTATACCCCCTCTTAGCTTCCTCAAAGAGGTACTTGCTGTGGCCCAAGAGACCTTCCACCAGCCCACTGAGGGAGGAAGCCTGCCCACACTGACCCCAATGGACTTGTCCTTCAACAAGATACTTCTTAGGCCCGTCTCTCCCCTTCTAAGGAAAGCCACCTGATACTATTCCAAGGGCCTCCCTCACCTTGCTTCCTTGACACCTCAGAGAGGTGGATTTCAGAGAGTCCAAGCTCGTGTTGTAGAAACTATTTTTTAAAGGCAGGAAACCTCACATACACAACTGACCATCAGACAACTCACTTTGTTATGACTAGACTACTTTAGTTATCGCTTTTAAAAATTGACATCCATTTCTTACTAACTCGTCAGAAAACAGCATCCAGCTAAAGAGCAAGGAATGGCAGCTGTGGTTACAGTCTCAGCCTTTGACCAAACCAACAGCAGCCAGGTCCTACTTCAGGTCATTTCGGAGTGTTACCTGAGTGTAACATCACACCCTCCGCAGCCTCTGTTTCTGCCATTTCCTGCTAAGTCAGTTGCTCCTTCTGCCTGCTTAAGAAGCCAGCCTGAAGGGACAAAGAACAAAGAAGAAAGACACACACATTAAAAGTACAAAAACCAGCCGGGGGCGGGGGCAGGGGGGATAACAATCCCACTACCTGACAGACTGAAACAAGAGAATCACAAGTTCAAGGCCAACCTGGGCTACACAGCAAGACCCTTTGTCTCATTAAAAAAATAAAAATACAACCTTTCTAAAGTGAGAATACACAAATATGCTGTGTTCTGTATCTTCCACTAGCTTGCAATATTCTAAAGAGCAGGGAACTTTCTTACTTCTCTTTGAAACCCTCACAGTGCCTCACACATCACTCATTGACATTAGATGTGACAAAGATCAATACGTGATCATTGGCTCTCCATCACACGCATCATCTAGGGCGGTTTAATTTGATATTGCCTAAGATCTTTAGGACAACTCATTCTGAAATGAGAATGCGCCTCTGGTGACCAGAGCTGTGGACGTCAAGTTCTACACCTTGGCTGCTTTGGGCAAGGTCAGTGCCCCAGTCAGGTGAACTTGAACCTGTGCCAATGACATTTATTTCCAGCAAGAGTCAGCTTGAAGTTGGGAGGTCTACACGCCATTTCTCAGGACTGGAGCTTTGTGGCTGCAAACTGAGCAGGGAAGGAGGGATCCGGTGGTTTGGTCTTCTGGACCTTCCTCACCCCACCTCAACAGAAGACACCTGACTGGGGGTTGACTGTGTGCACCCCTGAAGCCTGGGGCCTCTGCAAGGGGAACAGAAAGTGGTAGGAAAGCATCGAAAGGAAGTGTCAGAGCTGGCCTGAGTCTAGGTCACTGGCAGACAAGGCCAGGCATCTACGTGAAGAAGATTCAGGGCCCTATGGAGGCTCAGAACGTAGAACACCGGGCAGAGTGTGTATGGACGTACACTGCCCTGGAGCCCCTTCCTCTGCCCAAACAGATGAGAATCCAGGGAACACCAGGGGGAGTACCCAGAGTCCTTACTCTCCAGAGCCACTGCTTCTGTGGGAGAGCGCTCAGCTGTGCACTTCAAAAACAGAGCCACCAGCCCTTCTGAAATATGCAAAAACTTCCTGATGTGTCAACCTCCTCCACGACTCTCACGGGCCTTGGTGAGACAGACACACTAAATAAGGCAGACTGTGCCGTATTTGCACGTGACCCCCCCCAATTAAAGTCACAACTCATCAGTTGAAATGATCTATTCTTAGTTCAATTTGCAGATCCGACCCGACTACACGGCTTCCGTGCTTGGTACATGCTGGTTGAACGTGGTGGGATGCTGGTTCTGGAGGCAAGGTCAGAAGCACTCTAGCTCTCCACTGCCTCTCCTGCAGCCCTCTCTCAGGCCACCCACCCATGGTTCTCCAGGGAAGGGAGTTCTGTGAATTTCCACAAACTGGCACATTGCCCCCTTTTTTCCCTGTGAACTCCTACCCTTTATTCAAGATTGTGTTCTTAGAATTTTTTTTCACTAATAAGGTGTCTGAATTCCTAATCATTCCCTTCTCAGGTCCCTGCTGCTCTGTAAATGGCCCAATTATGATGACTTTTCTTTTTTCTCTCTCTCTCTCCCTCTGCCTTTCTCTTTCTCTGCCCCTGCTTTCCACAGCATCTTTCCATGCAGCTTAGGCCCAGGTCTCCAACTCACGACTCTCTTCCCTCAAACCCTGGGGTACTAGAATTACAGGTATGTACCACTATGCTCAGCTCAGTAACCATGGTTTATGTTTCCTCCTCCTATTGAACTAAGGTTTTCTGATACTAGAGAAGTCTAAAAAAAAAAAAATGGCACCTATGTGTATGACCATCTGGTAATGGACTCACCTTCAAAAAGGCTGAGATTCTGAGTTCTTGTTTGAAGTACATAGCAGAAATGCTGGGAGAGGAAATGCCCAAAGTCACATTTCATGAGATACTTGGAACTGGAGAAATGGTTAAGAGCACTGACTGTTCTTACAGAGAGGACCAAGGTTGATTCCTAGCACCCACATGGTGGCTCACAACCATCCATAACTCTGGTCCCAGGGGATCCAATGCCCTCTTCTGGCCTTTGTGGTTAGTGGGCACACACATAGTGCATAGGCATGTACATAGGCAAAACACCCATATACATAACACAAACAAATAGTTTAAAACGCACTGTTAAAAACACTAAAAATACCACATCAAGAACAAAATGGGTGAGGACAGAAAAGGCGGATGAGCTACAACATGGCCACTCTATCGTAAGGCCTGTCTGACTTCCAGTACAAAATGAGGCAGTAACAGGAAGCCCTGCTGTTTTTCTAAAGAATGGTGGGTCAGTGAGCTCCCACCACACAGAACGTTAGCCATTATGTTGCCGCTGTGAACACTGCAGACCAAAGAAAACGTATGGTCCCACTGTCGGACAAAATTCTGTGGTTTGCCAGGACAATCAGTGTTCTAGAATTCAAATTCCAGGGGGAGGGGGACTAGTGAGTCCAAACAAAACCCAAAAGAACAAACGGACCGTGGCCAGAGCATCGTTGCCACACTGTCATCAGGATACATGAACATTTCTCAGGCTCTAGATTTGAAGATGCATTGAGATGCATCTCGAGAGTAACACCCTTCTATTTCAGAGGGCTGTGGATCAAAGCACATTTTCAACAGTACATGGAGTTGGGAGACGAAGCAGGCATGCTCACTGGATGCTGGAATACAAGCAGTGGTTTGGGCTTCTTTTCAGGGTCAGGGGAAAGGTCAACTGACTTCAATTACTGCATCAACAGCACATGATGTCCAGAAAAATCTGTTGGCACACATCTGCCCAGGGTTAGACTGAGTTTAGCTCCATTGAGGCAGACATCAGACCATGAGCCTCTCACCAAAACAGCAGCCATAGTACCAGTATACAAGGGATTCGTGACCCTAACTGATGTATATGGAAACAATGGGAATTACTTGAAATGGGGTTATAAGAATTTAGGTTTCGGATTCCTTCTGACAAGTTCAAAGACTGTGAGGAAGGGGCCATTTGATTGACAAAGACACTAGAAAATGGACAAAAATCCTCTCCAAAGAGAGCAAAAGGAAAACCAATCTAAGAGGCTAGCCGATCAATATGAACTGAACACTGTAGTGGCTAAGACCACTCTCTTCTCATTCTGCTACCAACCAAAAGGGCTGTAGAGCTGTGGGACTTCCCCCCAGTCACCTTGCCACTCTGGGGCTTGGGTTTCCCATCTGTAAGCAGACGGTGTGTTCTCTGGTGTAAAGAGACGCTAAAAGGATGACGATCCTCATTCTGCAATGCCACCAGCAGCCTAAGAGTCATTAGGGCTCCCGAGGAGTGGAGCTGCATGCCTGAGATGGCCTCAGTGCTGAGTTCATAGTCTTAAAAACAACCCCCCCCTCGGGGGCTGGAGAGATGGCTCAGAGGTAAAGAGCACTGGCTATTCTCCCAGAGGTTCTGAGTTCAATTCTCCAGCAACCACATGGTGGCTTACAACCATCTGTAATGAGATCTGGCACCCTCTTCTGGCCTGCAGACAGAACACTGTATACATAATAAAAATAAATAAATCTTAAAAAAAAAAAAAACAAAACTGTTCTCAGCTGATGCTAGAATTCACTTCCCCGCAGCGGGAGGTAATAAGGAGGTAATAATGCTGGAGTATGGTGGGGGGACTTGGATTGGTTTCTGTGAAGAACCAATCCAAAGCAGTCCAAACTTCCGGACTCCTGCGAGCACAGCTCATTCCACCTGTGTTTCAGCTGCGTGGCCAGCCCTCCTGTTTCGCTTTTAGGGCTTATTTACATGCCCTGAGCCCAAGAATAGCATCTTTTAAATGATGCACTGCAGGTTATGTATGCTAGTCAAGGGATGGCTGCCTGCTGCTGGTTTCCTGTTAAATAACTGACAGTTATTCTTGCCTCTCTCTTACCCTCCCTTTCTTTTGTCTGTCGTGGCTTACGACAGTCTGAGAAGTGACGCAGACTCATCATCCCTAGCGGGGAACAGTTGTGGAGAGCGGAGTTAAAGAAAGAGTATCAGGGCTTTTAGTTTACGGATATGGACTCTGAAGCAGAGAGAGGGGAAGGAGCTTGTCCACTGTCACACAGTAAGGTAATGGGTCACAGCAGGGTCAAGAGCAGTTGAACGACAGGAGCTCTCAAGCCAAACCTTCAAATGCCTGGAGGAAAAGATGCGGTTATCACTTAGCCCATCAGCCAGTGTGTCCAATGTCACGTGCCTGTCGAGGCAGAAAGGGCATGGGGTGACACGCTTTGCTGCCAGTGTTCCCCCTAGGCGAATACGTGAGGAGCTAAGCAGATATCATCCGATTCTGATGAAACGAAATTCAACCTTTTTTTTCCCTTTCCCAAGCTCGTCCCAGTAATGAGATGAAACATTTCTCCTTGTCATGAATCCACATGACCCCAACAGTGCCTGCATTGGCTGTTTTATTTTGTGAGGAATGGTCTGGATTACCTAAAATGTATCATTTTTTAAATCAAATTAAATTTTTATTCTTCCCATTTCTAGGGTATTGGTATTTATAAGGCCTTAACATTCACTCACACAAACAAAAAGACGAAATTCATTTTCTCTTAAGAAATAACTCATCTCGTGCCAAGGAGATGGTTCAGCAGTTACCTGTTTGCTACACAAGCCTGCAGCAAGGTCCACCCTGAGAACATGTCTCCAATTCTGGAGTAATTCGCCAAATACCACCCTAGCCAGGTGATCCAAATCAGCACCAATAGCTACAGCTCAAGGAGATGCTGTTTATTCTCCTTGAGGTGTGATGAGAATGACTTCAGTGATGAGAATGACTTCAGCTCTGTGGTCTTCTTCCCCCAACCCCTAATGCTAATCTAAGTATGAAAAAAAATCAGAAAATGCCAATAGCAGAGAATCTTACAAAGTACCAGATCAATACCCTTCAAAATTGTCAATACCATCAAAAAACAAGAAAGGTCTCAGATGACAGCCAAGAAGAACCTATAGAGACAGAACTGCCAACCAAGTGTGATACGGTATCCTGGATGGGGTCCAGTAGACTATGGACCCTGGATATAAACTCAGAACCTTCATTCACTAGACACAGACATTCCTTAGCACTCATGCTCATTCATGACTATGGACTCGTTCATGACTAATGTGCCACTCCAGGATAAGCAGGATAATTGGAGGACAGGTTACACAAACTATTTTCTCAAGTCTTCTGTACATCTAAAACTATTCATTTTTAAGCCTCTATTATTAAATAAAATCCCACAAATCATAGCACAGAATACATAAGAAAGACAACTTACCAGATGTTGCTGAACAGAAAATAAAAAGCAAAAAGATTTAAAAAAAAAATCTCAAACAGTTTTGCTTCAGTTCCAGGAGTCCACAAGTAAAACAGTAGCTAATAGACACCGATACAGATGTTGCAGACACCAGGGACCCACTAGATAGGGCCCTCAGTGATCACAGTCCTAAAGCCACATCTATAAGCAAGGCGGAAGTGAAACTAACCACACTAGGCTATTTACCCTAACTTCTCTCAATATGGAGATATGCTGTTTTCTATTTTCATTTAAACTTCAATTGCATGTGAACTGGGGATCATGCACCTCCCCCTGCTGTCTTCCCACAGTCAGGCAGGATTTGACCACATTTCCTACCAAAACAGATTGCAGCATCTTGCCACAGCACACTTTCTCTGGGGGTAACTGCTATCCAGATGGATCCAGGGCAGGAGAGACAAAGAGCTGGTTCCCAGATACCCAAATGTGCATGACTGAGGGAGGTGGAGGAAGGATATGGTCAATAAAGCCAATTTTGACACAAATTCAACGTTACCCCCAAATACATTCCATCAAAAATAAAATGCTATTGGGCTTGATTGTAGAAAAAAAAAAAAGTGGAAAACCAGATTCAAATAATTCTTTTGAGAAATTAAAAGTTTAGGTCTCTTTTATTTTTAAAAAATTGTATTTTTGTTTTCTTTTAAGATAGGGTCTCACTATGTAGCCTAGATGGGTCTTAACTTACAAGATCCTTGTTTTTAAAAACAAATGTTTTTAGAGTGCTGCCCAGTAGAGAAGGAGGAAAATAAAAGCTCCTCCTTTGTGAAGGTTGGCTACCCTGTCAATCAGACTGAGTACACCAGAAAGTACATTCTTTCAACCTCCAGCTGTGGACTGTTACCCCTGGGTGTCAGTTTGACCGTTACTAGGACAATGCTCAGGGACTCTAGGTGTGTGTTTAGTCCACAATGGGGGTCAGAAAGTGACAAAATCCTAACGTGGGCAGGATTGAAGATAAATATTTAGAGTATCTCAAAAACTGCTTTGGACTTTTGACAGGATGGGTCCTCCCTACATAAGCAAGATACTAAAATATCAATATAGATTTCAGAGACTTTTCCCCCTTTGGGTTTTTTGTATTTTATTTTTATATTTTTGCCAATATAAATTTCAAAACAGAAAATCAACATGAATATCACAAGATCACCACTTACAAGCATACAACACAAGCTTAGCTTGCCCCCTACTGACGATTTCTTGTCTCACTGGCTAACTGTATTCAGAAGTGCTATTAAAGCACTTTAAAATAAGTTAGGTGAAGCGAGATCCTAGTTAGTCTTAACAATAAAAACCCCGGAGTCAGATATCGAGGGTAAAAGCTGAAAGAGCAGAGAAGCAGAGAAGCAGCCACTAGGAACTCACCTCTAAGAGTCCTCAGACAGAATGGGAGCGTGAATCCTGTCTCCACCTCCCAAGTGCTGGGATTAAAGGCATGCACCACCACCACCCAGCTGTTTCTCTTTTAGAATGGTTCGACCTTGTGTAGCCCAAGGGTGGCCTTGAACTCCTGATCTTCCTGCTTCCTCCTCTCAAGTGCTGGGATTAAAGGTGTGTGCCACTACTGCCTGGCCTCTATTGTTAACTACCCTCTGATCGCCAGGCAAACTTTGTCAGAACACAAACAAAATATCACACAACAGTTGGGGAGCTGTTAAAAATACCTGGGTGCTTTATGGCAGTCTTTAGCACGTGACACTAGACACCCGAATGCTAGGCTGGTTAGAAGTTTGGTCACCCTGACAGCTGAATTCCCATTGAACTCATCAACATATCAAAGCCAATGAAAGAGAATTTGCACATAGCATCATCACACCCAACACCCATCACTGCTCTGCACTCCAGCATGTTAACAGATGAGCTGCCCAAGTGTCCATCAAAAGATAATGTGTCTTCTCTTCTGCATCAGCTCCCACCCATCCCTCAAATCAAAGGATTAAGTAGAACACTTCCTCTTCCTAATCCATCAAATCCAACCCCCCAACATTGGATCTACATGCAAACCCACTGCCATTTTGCATCACCCCCTTGACTGCAGATTCCTCGCCAGCTACTACCCCACTTATCTGTACTTCCTCACAACAAATCTCCAAGTTATCTGAAACCCCCCTCCTCTCTTATGCATCTACTATAAGCTGTCCTACTTTGTGTTCTCTTGCTGTGATAACACCCTAACCAAAGCAACTTCAGGAGGAAACGGTTCATTTGGCTTACACTTCTAAGTCACAGTCCAACCATGAGGAAAGGCGGGTCAGGAGTTTGAGCAGGAAGTAAAGCAGAAACTATTGGCTTGCTCCCAGGCTCACATTCAGCTACCTGTCTTATACAACCCATGCCCACCCGCTCAGGGATGATACCATGCAAGTGGGCTGGGCCCTCTTCCATCAGTGAGCCATCAAGAAAATGCCCCCTAGGCCAATCTGATAGAGACAATTTTTCAATGAAGTTCCCTCTTCCAACTGTATCAAGTTGATAACCAAGACTGGCAATCACATAAACCTACTCCAATCAAGCTGGGACCCTTCCTCTTCCCCCAAAACTGTTCTCATCACAGTCCCCCATGGTCCTGATCAACTCAATCCTCATCTTCCTTGACTCCTCAGCAGTGTCTGACCCTGCTGATAACTCCCTGTTCCTTGACATTGTTTACTCGGCTCCTAGGTCTCCCACACTCAACCTGGGTTTTCTTCCATCTCCTAGATGTACCCGGCTAGTCTCCTTGTTAGTCACTAGTCTTGTCTCTGATCGGTTAATAATAGAATACCCCAGGGCTTAGACCTCAGTCTCTTCTTTTACCCTGTTTCACAACTTAAAACTTCAGCATACATCTAAAGCTCTCAACTGGGATCTCAAGCTATAACCTCTTTCATGGTTCGCCACTCACCAGGCATCTCAAATACAACAGACTCAAAGCCAGCCCCTCTGAAACACCTCATATCAGATAATGACAACTACATCATCCCCTTCCTTGATCCAAAAGCTGTGGTCTCACACTTGATGTCTCTCTTTCTTCCCCACAATTCCACACTGAGAGGAAGGCCTACTGAAATCATCAAAAGTGTTTTCAGCGTCTTACCACTTCCATGGCGTTCTACCCTGACTCGAGGCACAATAATCTTTTGTCTTATTCAGTGCTTCCCAAGCCTTGATGACATTGAAGTCTGTCTTAGTGAGGGTTTCTATTGCTGAGATGAAACACCATAACCAAAGTAAGTTAGGGAGGAAAGGATTCATTTGGCTTATATTTCCCATCGTAGTTCATCACCAAAGGAAG
Source organism: Peromyscus aztecus (assembly GCA_902168405.1). Lineage (NCBI taxonomy): Eukaryota > Metazoa > Chordata > Mammalia > Rodentia > Cricetidae > Peromyscus > Peromyscus aztecus. The sequence goes on from CABHPQ010000246.1 coordinate 40,601, forward strand.
ACAGAACAGGAACTCAAACAGGGCAGGAATCTGGAGGCAGGAGCTGATGCAGAGGCCATGGAGAGGTGCTGCTTACTGGCTTGCTTCCCATGGCTTGCTCAGCCTGCTTTCTTTTTTTTTTGATTTTTCGAGACAGGGTTTCTCTGTGTAGCTT
>CABHPQ010000247.1:0-14638 GCA_902168405.1 Peromyscus aztecus
TTATCTTTTAAGCAGTTCCTGGGAGTGATGCTCCGAGAATTTTTAGGGGCTGGAGAGATGTTTAGGGCCAGGATTAGTTTCCACATGGTGGCTCACAACCATTCCTAACTCCAGTTCCTCATGATCCCATGCTCTCTTCTGACTTCCAAAGACATGCACGTGGTATATACACACACACAAACACACACTCACACTCAGAGGCAAAATACTCATACACAGAAAATAAACCAACTTTTTTCTTTTTAAAACAGAACTCTGCACTCACTAGCCCTCTCTCCCTGCAACTACCAGGTGAGATACAAATTATTTTTTCCACCTTGACTGTGGAGGAATTGGTGGAGGTTAAGGGACAGGCCTAGAGTACCCTGACCTGCAGAGGGGCTCCATGCTTGGGTCTCTGAGATCCCAAGTCTCTTTATGGAATACATAGTTATTCTTGCTTCCATTTTTATGAACAAAGGTGGCAAACCTTCCTTCCCTTGGGAAAACAATGTTCTATATGAGCAAACAGTCCGGATACTTCAAACTAATTCTTTGAATGTTTTTAAGTTTTCAGGTCACTGGAACTTTTCTAATTTTATGTTCTATGTTTCCACAGCCAACAAAAGAGCCAAAGCTGAGGAAAGGTCCCGAGGAACAGTTCCCCAGCAGACAGGAAGTGCAGCCTTTCATCTCTGAGGAGCTAGGGGAGGGGAATCTGGCACCCCAAGACTGCTGCTTGTGGCAGTGTAGGAATGGGGACAAGATCCAGGAAGACGAAAGCCAGAGAGGAGAGCCAAAGAGGTTGTGGGTTGTTAGTTGAATGAAACTCACCCAAGAATAAAGGTATTACAAAGGCTTTTAACCACCATGGAATGAAGACACTACTATGGATCAAGAAGTAAGAACAGCCAGCCAGTGTAATGACAAGTTTTAATCCCAGGATTTAGAAAGCTGAAACAGGAGGATTACTGTGAGTTAGAGTCTCTGGACTACAGAGACTCTGCCTCAAGAAAAGTACAAAATATATTAAAACATAGACACAGGCCATTAATGGTATCCACATCTATATTCACAGCACTCAGGAAGCAGAGGCAGAAGAATTGGAGTTCAAGGCCAACTTTGGCTACATATTGAACTCAAGGCCAGCCTAGGCTGTGTGAGACATTGTCTGGAAAAAAAAAAAAAAAAGGAGGAGAGTGTCCTGGAGAGGTTACAGTGTTCCTGCAGAGGAATTAACTTCAGTTTCCAACACCAATGTAGGAAAGCCCACAATCATCTAAAACTCCAGATCCAAGGGATCCATCACCTTCATCTGGGTTGCTGAACTCACACATGTATATAACCACACACAGAGACACAGATATATAATTAAAAATAAATATATTTAAGAATATTTAAGTAAGTAGAGAAATAAAACCAGGTGTTGTAGCTTATGCTTATAATCCCAATGAACAGGAGGTTGAGGCAGGAGGGTCTCCAAGATCGTCACACAGAAAGATCCTCTCAAAAAAAATAGAATAAAATTATTGTTTTCCCTGAGTCCCTAAATGTTATGCCCAGATCTCGGGGACCCCCAAAAGCTATCACAGAGACCAAATCCCACATATAAAAGCAAAGAGCCTTTATTTTCAAGCTCTGGGGCTTGGTCTGTCTGTTCCACACAGTTGTAAGAGCAGAGAGCCCTGAGCCCAGGCAGGATAGGGTTTTTATCATAGCAGAGGTTAGGGTGAGGAGATTTCCAGGGTTCAGGACCCTGATTGGCTGACAATTGTCTAGGGGTATCTGTATAACAAAAATAGGTGTATGCTAGACTCAAGGACATCTGGCCACCTTATCTAATGGTTGGAATGTTTGGGATGTCAGGTACTTCCCTATCCCTGGGTGGATCCCTGGGTGGTGTCAGCTTATGGCTTTTCCTGGATCTAGGTGTTGCCTGCCAGTAAGCCTGTCACAGAAGCTGTGTCTGGGCCCCTAAGCCTGTCGTGGCAGATGTGTGGTCAAGCTGTTTTGGGGCCCCTCCGCAAAAATAAAATAAAATTTTGGCCAGGTAGTGGTAGCACACACATTTAATCCCAGCACTCAGGAGGCAGAGGCAGACAGATCTCTGTGAGTTCAAGGCCAGCCTGGTCTACAGAGTGAGATCCAAGACTACACAGAGAAACCTTGTCTTGAAAAATAAAAAGTAAATTTAAAATAGCAAATGTGGTGGGGCACACTTGTAATCCCAGCTGGAGACAGCAGGACCAGAAGTTCAAGATCATCTTCAATTACTTAGCAAGTTTGAGGCTAGCCTGTGCTACCTATCACAAACAAACAGAAAGAAAACACACACATATACATTCAATTTTTTTAATTCATAATTAACTTTAGGTTAGGTGTTTTGTTTTGTTTTATTTTGAGATAGAGTCTCATTATATAGCTTTGGCTGGCCTAGAACTCACTAGTAGATCAAGTTGGCCTCAAACTCACAGGGATCTGCCTGCCTCTGCCTCCTGAGTGCTGGGATTAAAGGTATGTGCCATGATGCCTCACAATAAATAATTTTTTAAAAAATAAAAAAACACGTCAGATGTTGGTGGCATGTGCCTTTAATCCCAGCACTTAAAAGGCAGCAGCAAGAGGATCTCTATGAATTTTGAGGCCAGCCTGGTCTACAAAGTGAGTTCCAGGACATCCAGGGCTACACAGAGTAACACTGTCTCGAAAAATCAAATAAATAAATAAAAGACATTATAAAAAAATTTTTGGCATGTATCTTGTCTCACTTCGCCCAGTCACAATATATTTCAGGACACGTTACCTCCAAAACATGATCTCTCGGCCTCTAGAAGAGAACAGGTCACACTCTCATCTTCCTCCCAGCCTTCCTCCCTGCAGTCTTAAAACTCTCCTTTGAGATGGGTTCCTTTCTACCCTAAGGAAAGGAGCCTCTTTATCTCTGAAGACCCAGGAACTCCAAAAAGAACCTGAGTGCATGGCAGATTGTGCTCCCCGTCAGAAGCTCTTACAATTAGATGTCTCACTCTGATAGACCACACCAAGACCACCCCTTCTTCACCAGCCCACATACACCTGTTTCTTCAGGGTCTCCATTTCTGCCTCCCTCCTCTCTATCACTCAGCACTTATGTTAAGCATGTTGATATGCTTTTCTCCTAATAATCTGTCTTCTGTTATGAGGACCCCCAGCTATGAACCCAGCCATAAGTGGAAAAAGATACATACTGTTAACCCTCACAGCCGTAAGTCACCTCTGGAGAAAAGCAAACCTTTGCAAAACAAAAAATGTGCATGAGCAAAATGTAAACAATTGTGGCAGCTACATGATGGCATTCCCTTTCTGCTTCTTCCTTACTGCGTGGGGACTCCATTTATTATTATTGTTGTTGTTGTTGTTATTACATCTACTTGTGTATGAGGACATGTGCAAGTGTGCACATGCCAGGGTACATGTACAGAGGTCAGAGGACAGCTTGCAGAAGTTGGTTCTCTCCTTCCCCCATGTGTGTCCCCAGGATTGAACTGGGGGAGGGGGGGGGCTGGCAGTGCCTTTACCTACTGAGCTGTCTCACTGGCCCCAATGTACTCCGTTTTAACTGGCACCAGAGAACCGTGCTGGATACACAACTTTGGAGCCAACTATTGTCCTCAAAAAGCAGGTTATAATCCAGTTATTCAGAAGGCCGAAACAAGAGGATTGTAAATCCACAGCCATCTTGGGATACATCTTGGGAAAATTCAAGGCCAGTTTGGGCAAGTTAGTGAGACCCTATCACCAAAAAGGAAAGAACACATATAAAGAAGACACTATATGGCCTCAAAACACTTAACATTCACAGCCAAATGTGAGACCCCGACTGTGTTGCTCTGTTGTGCCAAAACTGGGCTTCTAGGAGCCTGGAAAATGGAGATGCTTTGGAGCTAAGAGAAACTGATTTGGAATCTTGGCTCTGTCTCTTCTAGCCAGTCATATTGGATACTTAAATGTCCCAGCCTTGGTTTCTCTTTCTGTAACATGGGACTAGAGATGCCTATTCCACAGGACCGCCACGAGAGTCAACACCTGGTGCAGAGGGCTCTGCATGTTACTGAATGGATTGCTTGATTTATTGAATGAACACACTGGAAGTGTGCATGTGTGTTTTGCCCACATTCACAACAACACACAGTCTCCTGCCTTCTTCCACTAGATGTTAACCCACAAAATTCATGCTGAGATTTTACGGACTGTGGCAATTACCAACTGTAAGTTGAAGCTATAGCTGAGGCTATCTTCAGATAAAGCCATCATGCAGAGAATCAATGTAGATGATCAATTAAATATATGGACTTGATATTACCACATGACTTATCTCACTCAGTTATTCAAACAGCCTCCTAAGGGTAGCATTATCTCCAAAGCATAGAACGGTACAGCAACCTGAGCTGGCAAGATGATTCAGTTACTTAAAGTGCTTTCCACACAAGCCCTGTGACCCCAGTTCAATCTCCATGAACCCACATAAAAGTGGAAAGGAAACCAATTCCACAAAGCTGTCCTCCACATGTATACTGTGGTACACATGCTCATGTACACATATGATATGGAAACATAGACACAATTATAATATGGTTTTCTTGTTTTAATTTTTTTTTTAAGATATGGTTTCTCTGTGTAACCTTGGCTGTCCTGGAACTCACTTGGTAGGCCAGGCTGGCCTCAAACTCACAGACATCCTCCTGCCTCTGCCTCCCGAGTGCTGGAATTAAAAGGGTGTACCAGCACCACTCGGCTTTTTTTTTTTTTTTTAATTTTTAAAAAGATAAGTTCAACAGCCTCCATGATTACAACATCAATAGTTCACATAACTAGGCTTTAGACCAGACCCCACTGAGGCCAAACCTCCATTTGTACATTTTATTTCATGTTGTCATTTATTTCCATAACCAATTTACATACAGCAATTGTGAGCCACCTGGCAGGGTGTGGGTGCTGGGATCTGAATGTCAGTCCTCACGAGAGAGCATCAAGTGCCCTTACCCACCGAGCTAGCTCTCTAACCCCAGATACAGCATATGAAGCATAGCACCCATGGGCTGGAGAAATGGCTCAGCCATTAAAGATGAGGCTCACAACCAAAAAGACAAGAATGGCACCCAGAACATAACTTAAAGCTGGACAATTTCAAGGAAGTTTTTCAACAGTTTATGATCTGTGGATAAGCAATTATGAATATTACTGGTAAAAAGCAATCTCTCTCTCCATCTGTCTTTCTCTCTCTATTTCTGTCTGTTTCCTCCTCCCCTCCCCACAATTCATAGAATTCCTATAGATACAGAAGTGAGGTTGGAAATCCAAGATGTTAGTTCAAACCTTTTCTTCTATTTAGTGTTCCAAACAGAAAGAGGGAAAGAGAAAGGAGAAAAATAAACACCTCTAAGCCCCAAGGGTTCATTCACCCTTTGGGGCCAGGCCTGGTGGTGTGGCCTATAAACCCAGCACTTAAAAGGTAAAGGCAGGGGGATTGAGAGTTCAAGGCCAGTCTCAACTATATAGCAATTTTGAAGCCAACCTGGGCCACATAAGACACAGTCTCAAAACAATCAAACAAACAAACACAAAAAACAAAAGGCAGAGGCAGGGCAAGGGGGAAAGAGCGTGCACTCTGGATTTGAATCAAAAGCATTTTACCCTGCGGTGAAGCTGGGGCTTGCCTGCTTCTGCTGGCGCTTTAGGCAGAATTTCCCTATCAGTGTGCTGAGATCACGGGTCACAGAAAAGATACTGATCCTTCAAGCCTCAGGACAGCCAGCGTCACCGTGGCCGGGGACCCCAGGTCTGTTTCCCTCTGTCATCACAGAAAAAGATTAGGAAGTTCTTGTCTCAAACAGAGAAACGGGGTATTGAGATCGCCTCCGTGGTTAAGAGCACTCACTGGCTGCCCTACCAGAGGGCCCAAATTCAATTCCCAGTACCCACATGGCAAATCAAAACCGTCAGTAATTCCAGTTCCAATCTGATACCCTCAGCTAGCCTCCAAGGTCAGGAGACATTCGAGTACAGTACAGACATCCAATGCAGGCAAAACACACAAACACATGAAATTGTTTAAATTTGAAAAATTCAAACAAAAGAAGGAGCAAACATTTAGGATAGGAACAATTTAACACAAGTCTCCTATGAAATGTTCCCCGAAGAACCAAGGTGTCTAAGAGTGCGCTGACACTCACTCCTCCACTGGGAAAGATGAGAGTACAAAATCTAAACGTGGGACTGTCACTAGCCTCCCTGAAAGGCCCTTCCCTCTTGGAGTAGGCATGACATTCTGGAGTACCCTCCATTTCTAACTTCTAAGTTAGAAGTAATAGTTCCATTATGAAGGGGCAACTTCACAAAAGAAATATGCCAGTGTTCACCACATAAGAGTGTGAAGGGGCCCCAAAATAGCTTGACCACACAGCAGCCATGACAGGCTTAGGGGCCTAGACACAGCTTCTGTGACAAGCTTACTGACAGGCAACATCCAGATCCAGAAAAAGCCTTATGCTGATACCACCCAGGGATCTACCCAGGGGTGAGGAAGTACCTGACATCCCAAACATCCCAACCATTAGATATGGTGGCCAGATGTCCTTGAGTCTAGCACACACCTATTTTTGTTTTACAGATACCCCTAGACAAATGTCAGCCAATCAGGGTCCTGGACCCTGGAAATCCCCTCACCCCAACCTCTGCTATGATAAAAACTCTGCCCCACCTGAGCTCAGGGCTCTCTGCTCTCACTGCTGTGTCAGACAGACAGAGGGACCAAGCTCTGAGCTTGAAATAAAGGCTCTTTGCTTTTACATGAGGGATTCGGTCTCTGTGGTGGTCTTTTGGGGGTCCCCACGATCTGGGCATAACAAGAGCTCAATGCCAGGCTGGGTGTGGTGGCGTATCCCCTTAACCCCAGTACTCAGCAGAGACAGGAGGATCTCTACGAGTTGGAGGCCAACCTGTTCTACATAGAGAGTTCCAGGCCAGCCAAGGACTTCACAGTCTACTACAGAGTCAGCCATATCACCAGCCCCCCACCACATACAAACACCACACACACACACACACACACACACACACACACACACGCACGCATGCACGCTTTTTTTATTTTTGAATTTTACAGTGATTGGTGGGCACCTAGCTGTCTTGACAGAACTTCAAGTCTGATGAAGTTATTGTGGATGAGGCCCGATTCCTAGATGCCCAACAACACGTAGTCTATCGTGCCTAGGAACATGCTGGCATTCTTGCGCTAGCGCAGGTTACCTCAGCCCACTGCTGGTAAATGTGGTGTCCTTATTTCTTCAACACCAAACCTGGTTTTGACACGAAGGACTCAACACAAGCTCTGACTTGCTGTTTCATCTTCCAGTGTTGGCATCTATTATTTCAACAACCATTTCTCCAATACACAGGTTTTTTTAACTCTCCGGGTCTCAGTCTCCTCTTTGGTCAAGTGATAGAAATGCCAACCCTAACACCAAGAAATAGTTAGGGCTGGGCGGTGGTGGCACACGCCTTTAATTCCTGCACTCGGGAGGCAGAGCCAGGCGGAGCTCTGTGAGTTCGAGGCCAGTCTGGGCTATAGAGTGAGGTCCAGGATAGGCACCAAAACTACACAGAGAAATCCTGTCTTGGGGGAAAAAAATAGTTCAGTAAGAGAGAAACTGAACTAAACCCTAAACTACTAAGCTTGAAGCTCTTAAGCAAGTGGAGACTCGTGAATATAAACCTAGCCTGCCTGCCTTCCTTCCTTCCTTCCTTCCTTCCTTCCTTCCTTCAAGGCCCTATGTATCCCACCATAGTCCCCTAAACTCATGGTGCAGTAGAGCAGTGGTTCTCAACCTGTGGGTCGTGATGACTCTTTCACAGGGGTCGCATATTAGATATTTACATCATGATAACAGTAGCAAAATTGCAGTTATGAAGCAGCAATGAAAATAATTTTGTGGTTGGGGGTCACCACAACGTGAGGGACTGTATTAAAGGGTAGCAGCATTAGGAAGGTTGAGAACCTCTGCTGTAGAGGATGACCTTGAACTTCTGATCCTCCTGCCTCCATCTCCAGAGTACTGGAATTATAGGCATGTGCCCCCACACCTGGTTTATTATATGCTTGAGATCAAATTCAGGGTTTCCTGCATGTTAGATGAGAACTCTGCCCAATGAGCCTAGCAATTTTGACATATATATATTCATATATATATATATATGAATAACAAATATATATATATATATATTTGTTAGTTGGAGATCGAACCCCAGTCTCATACATGCTAGGTATTATTCTACCCCTGAACTATATCTCCAGTCCTTGGTTTTATTTGCTTTGATTTTGTTATTTTGTTTTATTTTATGAGACAGAATCTTGCTATGTATCTCTGGATATCGAATTCACTATGTAGTAGGCTAACTTTGTGATCCTCCTGCCTCAGCACCCAGAGGGACAAGATATACCACCATTCCCAGCTTTACTATTTTTTTTAATTCTACACATTAAAATGAAATTGACACATTTGTGAGAGCTTTTGGACTATCTGCACACATGCCAATGAATAATTTGCTTCATTATGGATATGGTTCCATCAGAGTCAACTGCTAAATAAACTCACACACAGCCATGGTTTTGGGCTGGGAGCCTAACTGGGACCCGGCTACGAATTGAGAGGGAGTCACACAAAAGTTCTGTATCAGCAGGCTGTAAAAACAAAGTGAACAGGCTGCACAAGACAGGAAACCAGGCTCCCACACAGGCTTACACCCTTGGCGTGACATGGACGCTCCCGTCTCGGTCCTTTGACAAAAAGCATAAGCTGAGGGGCCCCGGGGCTCACTGCTCGGTTACGTTTCTGAGGTTGATCTCCCTGGCCTACAAGGAACATGACTTTGAAATGAGCAGTCTCTCCGGGATGGGTCTTCACTCTCCAGCCCTTCCCTGACTATACACCAAGCTCCTGCTCCACTCATGAGAGCATTCATTCTTTCTCATGAAATGAAGGGTTGCCCAATACTAGGATGAAAAATAAAGCCAATCAAGATCTTTGAACTAAATTGTTATCATTCTGTCCTCTGGGACAGCATCACAAGGTGGAACCCCAGGAATGAGTGTGGCGACTCACTCACAGGAACACGCAGTCATTAAAACCGGTAGCTGGGGTGAGGCATTGTGACTCACACCTGTAATTCCAGCACTCAGGAGCTTGAGACGTGAGGACCAACATGAGTTTGAGAACAACTTGGGGGAGAGAGAGTGAGGCTCCAACTCAAAAATAAAACAGAACCTGGCACCAAGTCGACAGCCTGGATATGAGACCTGAGACACACTTGATGGAAGGAGAGAACCAACTCCTACAAGTTGTTCTCTGAACTCCACACAGACCCTGTGGCACCCATACACACTCACATGTACACACACACACACACACACACACACACACACACACACAAACAAAAGTAACTTTTTTAAAATGTTAAAGTAAGCCAGGAGGTGGTGGCACACGACTTTAATCCCAGCACTTGGGAGGCAGAGGCGGGCAGATCTCAGTGAGGTGTTTGTTTCTTTGTTTCTTTGTTTGTTTGTTTGTTTTTTGAGGCCAGCCTGCTCTACAAAGCGAGTTCCAGGACAGCCAGAGGTGTTACACAGAGAAATCATGTCTTGAAAAACCAAAAAAAGGAAAAAAAAAAGAAAAAGTTAAAGCAGAGAGAATGAGTCTAGATGACACATAATAACAAATGCTTATCACATATTTCTTCTTCTCCACCAGGTCTCCATTATCTTCCATCAAGGCCCTTCTTATCACACCGGATATGGTGGCTGTGATGGTTTGAATGAGAATGGCCCCTGTAGGCTCATATATTTGACTGCTTGGTCCCTAATTGGTGGAACTATTTTGGGAAGGATTAGGATATGTGGCCTTGTTGGAGAAAGTGTGTCACTAAGGTAAGCTCTGAGGTTTCAAAAGCCCATGCCAGGCCCAGTCTCCATCTCTCTGCCTCTGTCAGTCTGACTGACAGATAGGGCAGAGGCAGGACCGGTCCAGCCGGTCTCTCCCTGGGGCTGAGCAGGATGATGAGTGTTGAACGACCCAGACCTCCCCTGTCTGGGAGAAACCCAGAGAGAAACACACTGGGCCAGGAGTCTTGTTGAAGCAGGAACTTGCTTTATTATATCAGGAGTGAACTTATATAGGCTGAGGTGATGGGGGGGGGGGGGTAAGGATAGCGGGCCAATGAGATGAAGCCATCTCAGCAGTTACTAGGAAGAGGCCGATTCTAGGTCAGGTAGTGCTGAGTCACTCATGTGGAAGTCATGTCCCAGGACAGGTCACCAAACTCGAGCTAGGCTCGGGAAGTTACACTGGGCCTCACGCCGGGGCCTTATGGGGCTCAACATGCCTCCAACTCACCAGTAAGATATAAGATCTCAGCTACTGCTCTAGCACCATCCTACCTGCCTGTTGTCCTGCTCTCTGGTATGATGACCATGGACTCACCCTCTGACACTATAAACACGCTCTCAATTAAATACTTTCTGCTATAAGTTTCCTTGGTCATGTTGTCTCTTCACAATATAACAATATAACAGCATAACACAATATACAATATAACAGTAACTAAGACAGTGGCAATCACCTGTTGTCCTAATACTTGGGAAGTAGAGGCAGGAAGAAGGATCAGGAGTTCAAGATCATCATAAGACAAATAGCAAGTATGAAGCAATTCTGAGTTACTTTACACTATCTTAAAAAAAAGAAGGAAGAAAGGAAGGAAGGGAGGAAGGAAGGAAGGAAGGGAGGAAGGAAGGAAGGAAGGAAGGAAGGAAGGAAGGAAGGAAGGAAGGAAGGAAGGAAGGAAGGAAGGCAGGCAGGCAGCTAATATCTCAGGGCCAAATTTAAACTCTACATCTTCCAAAGAATTTGTCCTAACCTTTTCCGCCATCATTACCATAGCAATTTTTTTTTTCTCTCACACCACAATTTATTTTCAGGATTTGTGTTTTTGGATTTCATCTCCCCTATCACATAAGAACTATTTAAAGATCAGAGTCGACACAGAGTCTCAAGCCCAGCAAAGCACACGCTCATTCAGCCTTGACAAGCATGCATTGAGCATCTTTGTGCATAAGTCTAGAGAACTGTAGATTCGCAGGGTGTGCTAGAGAACTGTGCCCAGTGATGAACAAGAGAAGCGTACTCACTGTCTTTGTGAAACTTGTATTTTTTTGTGTACATAGGCAAGAAAACAGCCAGTAACAGAATGGGGTTAATGCTCCTACAGGAAGAGGATATATAATGTAAGAGTATGCAGAGTAAATATCTAGGATATGATTGATGACTAGCCAGTGAAGAAAACTTCATGGGCTTGTATTAAATATAAATGATTTGGATAACAAATTACTAAATACACCAACAATGATGATAATAGTCTAACAAGCAAAAATGAAGAACTTTCAAGTTTTTCTTGTCTACTTTTGATTTGGGTTTTTGGTTTTGATTTTGAGTTTTTTTGTTGTTGACAAGGGGTCTTAGATAACCTTCCTGGCTGGTCTCAAACTCCCTCTGCAACTGTAAATGACCTTGGACTGCTAATCCTCTTGGCCATATCTCCCAAGTGCTGGGATGACAGGCTTGTATCATGGTGTCCAGTTTATGGGAAACTGAGGCTGCAACACAGGACTGCACACATGCTGGGCGAGCATGCTGCCAGCTGGGCTACATCCCCTGCCTCTGTTTTGTTTTTTTGAGACAGTGTCTCGTGTAGCCCACACTGGTCTCAAATAAGTAGCCAAAGCTGATCTTGAGCACCTAATCTTCTTGTTTCTGCCTCAAAAAAGCTAGGATTATAGGCATTTGCCACTCACTTGGCTTCTGTCTGCTTCTTAAATTAATATTTTTAGCATGATAGAGTATTATGTTAACCCAGTACTCTGGAGCTTAAGACAGGAAGAGTAGGGATTTAAAGGCCAGCAATGAAAACACAGCAAGACCCTGTACCAAAAACTATATATATATATATATACACATTGGTTGTGGTGGCACATATCTGTAATCTCAACGCTTGGAACATGGATGCAATAGAGTCAGGTGTTAAGGTATTCCTCTGCTATATATCAAGTTTGAAGCCTCCTTGAGTTATATGAGACCCTATCTCAAATAAATAAACACATTTAATTGATTCTTTTTGCGGGGGAGGGGGTGCATTGTGTCACGGTAAGCATGTGGAGGTCAGAGAACAACTTATAGGAAAATTAGTTCTCTCTTCCTATCATGTGGATCTTAGAGCTCCAACTCAAGATGCCCTACTTGGTGGGGTCAAGTGCCTGAGCCATCTCACTAGCCCAGACTTAAAGGATTCTTGGCACATAACAATTGCACATTTTTATGGGGTACACTGTGACATGTCAGGTCAAGTATTCAATGTGAAATGATCAGATCATTGTGCTTGGTGTGGCCATCTTCTTCTCCACATTGCAGGTAGATACACACATGGGGTTTCTGTGTTGTCTCCAACATGATTGTATCATACCAGAAATATTTTTTTAAAGATTGATTGATTGATTGATTATGTATAGTGTTCTGTCTGGAAGCATGCCTGCATGCTAGAAGAGGGATCCAGACCTCACTGTAGATGGGTGCGAGCCACCATGTGGTTGCTGGGAATTGAACTCAGGACCTCTGGAAGAGCAGCTAGTGCTCTTAACCTCTGAGCCAGCTGGCCTTGAACTCACAGAGCTCCGCCTGGCTCTGCCTCCCGAGTGCTGGGATTAAAGGCATGCGCCACCACCGCCCGGCCAGAAATATTTTTTTTAAGTGAGGATAAGATATTTAGGAAGGTTAGAGGCAGGGGTCCCCATCAAGAGCTAGCACTAGTACACCAGTGTTGGGCTGGAAGCTGTCCAGATACGGCAGTGTGAGCATTTTGCTGGTGTGCAAAGCGTAGTGATTAGGGAGGAGGGAGGCAGGGAGGGAAAGAGTTGAAAAGAGGTTACAAATCGTGAAGAGAAATAACAGCATTTATTTCCAAATGATGACTCTTTATCTTCCCACCCCAGGCCTATTTGTTGACAAGCCATTGTATCAAAATTTGTTGGTCAGGGAAAGAGACGCCTTGTGTTCATGCTGTACGCTAGGCCTTGATCTTGTCTCTGCTGGAATTCGAGAGGCTCCCCATAAGCAATCAGCCTCCTAATGGGCAAGAGGCACCTCTGGGAATGAGAATTTGACAAGGCTTGTCAAAACTGTCAGGCAGTAGTGCAGAGTCTTTTTCGTTCCCTCGTCCCTACCACAGGAGGGGACAACTCCGTGAGCTATGCCAACCCCGTGAGGACAAGCACTAAAACCACCAGAAACGCTGCTCAGATATGAGCAGGGCACACACACACACACACACACACACACACACACACACACATACACACAAATCTACCATATTTCTTTTAAATGCTAGATGAATAAAACTGTATGTTCAGTGCACAGTATATCTAGGGGCAGTGAGAAGAGGTAGAAGTAACTAAATAGTCTCCCTCCTTCTGTCCCTGTTCCCCTCCACTCATGACCAGGCAGAAGTGACTAAATTGTCCAAGGAGTCAAGCAAGTTGTAGCCACCGCTCTGGAGATACAAATTTATCTATGGACAGTTTTTCCTGAGACTGTTACGTGATGTCCTCAGCCCTGCAGAAGCCTACAGGCATAAAAGTCAGCTTCATCGTGGGTGCAGCCACACCCTAAAAAGAAAAGCTGTCATTTGGTAGGGTGCCTGCTTAGCATGCATGAAGCGCGGGGTTCGATCCCCGGCTCAGCATAAAACCAGGCATGGTGGTACATGCCCACGATCCTAGCATTGGAGAATCAAAGGCAGAAGAATCAGAGAGGCAGGTGGGTCTGTGAGTTCAAGGCCAGCCTGGTCTACAGAGTGAGTTCCAGGACATTCAGGGCTACACAGTGAAACCCTGTCTCGAGAAACCAAAAAAGAAAGAAAAAAAGAGGGAGGAAGGGAGGGAGGGAGGGAGGGAGGGAGGGGGGGGGAGGGAGGGAGGGAGGAAGGAAGGAAGGAAGGAAGGAAGGAAGGAAGGAAGGAAGGAAGGGTATCAAAAGCTTAGCATGGGGGCTGGAGAGATGGCTCAGTGGTTCAGAGTACTTGTATCTACATTGGGCAGTTTACAACTCCAGCTCCACGAGATCCACTGTTCTCTTTTGGCCTCTGAAGGTATTCGCGTGCATACAGCAGTAATAAATGAGAAGCATTAAAGAAGTTAGCCAAGCGCAGAGGGGGTATAGGCAGAAGGATTAGAAGTTTACAGTATCCTCTGAACCACAGTGAATTTGAGACCATCCTGAGATCATGGGATCCTAGAGAGAGAAAGAGACCGGCCAGTTATGGGGCACACACCCACAATCTTAGCATTCAAGGGATGAAGCTGGAAGATCGCCATGAGTTCAACACCAATCTGGACAATATACTGAGTAGGAGGCCTTGTCTAAAAAAAAAAAAAAAAAGAGAGAGTGAAAGAAAAGAAAAAAAAAAAAGGGGAAGACAAAAGGTACTACCCCCTTCATGTGTTTTTGGAGAGTCATATGCAGCCAGGGGATTTAGCAGCAGTTTGAGGCCTTCTGGGTGTGTGTGGGAGGGGGGCATCTGG
>CABHPQ010000247.1:15038-44286 GCA_902168405.1 Peromyscus aztecus
GGCCTCTCTGTATACAATCTCATTTTCAGTGTCTTAGATGTTAGCAGGAAATAAAGGGGAGATTTGATGTTTTTTGCCAGAATAGTCCATGGGCTGTGCTGTCCGCTGTTGGTTCACATGGAGCCTGTTCATGAGACATGATGAATAGTTCAGCAGCACTGCCAAAAAGCACATAAATCTGGCCGTCCACAGTGTAATTGACATGATGCTCGTCTCACAGATACGAACGGCACTCGCTTATCGCAGCCCAATCCCCAAGTGGGCATTCGAAGCAGCTGATTATGCAATACGCTGTTGCTGACACTACAAGTTTGGGGTCTGTTCCTTATAGCACCCAATTAGCAGCCACATAAAGCCCCACTCGCCTTGATCAGCCTCATCCAGATGAGAAGAGCTAACAAGAGGAATACAGGCGACCACACAAACCAGCTAGGGCACTCAGGCCTGAGTAAAGGGAGTGTGAGGCAGGGCCCTCAGATCCACAAGTTCCCCTTCGCTCACCAGGCAGCCTGGCTTCAGTGCCTTCTGTCTAGAGAGCAGCACCCGCGCACCGGCCCTGCAGGGTGTCCTCTGTGAGCCCCACCCCACAAGCTCGCTCTCCCTCCACCTCATCTCCTTCTCGGCTTATTTGACAGCTTTGCTTTTCGAACTCACGTCTAAGTTCTCAACATGTTGTGTGCTACTTGAACTTAAGAACCTCACTGCCTTCCTCTTGGGTCTTTAGATTTCTCTGAAGCATACACAAAGCCCTGGGTTCAAACCCCACCATCTCAAAAACCAGATCTGGTATTGCATGCCTATAAACCCAGCACTTAGGAGACAGAGGAAAAAGAATCAAAAATTCAAGGTTATCCTTGGCTATATAAGGGGCTGGAAGCCAGCCAGCCCGGGCTACAAGAGACTATCTCAAAAAATAAAAAATAAAAAAAGAGAGAGAGAGAGAGAACTTTTAAACAAAAACAAGACAATAATGACTTCGCAGGCACTATGAAGATTAAAGATTACATAACAAACAAGTTGTAAAAAACCCTTGAAAGCATAAAAATGCCTACGAGTAATTATTACCATTGTTATTAACCACCTCGGTTCATCACATACAGTAAACAGAAGACAATAAAGAGGGGACTCTTAAATGCAGTATAAGCAGCCAGAGCCATTTATTACAATGCTATTTGCTCTGATTCCATTACCGTTATAAAATTTTACGCTCATCTAGCACTTTTCATCTGAGAATGCCAGAGTGCTGGAACAGCACGGGCTCTAATTACGCTAATCCTTGGAACGCGAAGGAAGCAGCCTCCGAAGGCCACTTCCGATGCCGTGACTCACCATCCAAGAGGCAAGAGGTCCGGTCCAGATCTGGGGAGGCCTCCTGCTGAGAG
Organism: Peromyscus aztecus; assembly: GCA_902168405.1. Classification (NCBI taxonomy): domain Eukaryota; kingdom Metazoa; phylum Chordata; class Mammalia; order Rodentia; family Cricetidae; genus Peromyscus; species Peromyscus aztecus. The sequence goes on from CABHPQ010000247.1 coordinate 16,421, forward strand.
CTGTACCTCAAAACTTCTAAAGTCTGAAGAAGTTGTAGGTGAGCCTCTCTCTCTCTCTCTCTCTCTCTCTCTCTCTCTCTCTCTCTGCATGCTAAGGATGAAACTTGGTGCCTCACATAAGCTAAGCATTCACTCTATAATACAGCTGCATGCCAAGCCCTCATATCATTTTCATTCTTTTCCTTCTTCTTCCCGTGCTGGAGTGCTGGGGATTGAACCTAGGAACATTTATTTTAAATTTGTGTGTGTTTGTGGTATAGCTGTGTATATGTGATGTATGTACATGTGTGTGTACACACTTGTCCACTGAATTTTTTTAATCATTTATTTAAATGTATTTTATGTGCATTGGTGTCAAGGTGTCAGATCCCCTGGAATCAGAGTTACAGTCAGCTGTGAGCTGTCATGTGGGTGCTTGGAATCGAACCCAGATCCTCTGGAAGAGCAGCCAGTGTTCTCGACGGCTGAGCCATCTCTCCAGCCCCTTGTCCACTGAATTTTAAGCCAGCATGCCCATAGATGTTATAAACACAGATGCACATGAATCTCACTGAGGTTGAAGAGCAGCTGTGTTGCGGTTGGGGATGTAACTCAGGGCTAAGATCTATCAGCTGCGGGAGCCTCTTTTGAAATGGCAGAGCTACTCTAGGGGGTGGGGATCTATTGGGATGGTTCACTGGATAGCAGCACTTGCCACCAAGACTGACGACCTGAGTATGATTCCCAGAACTCACTTGGTGAAAGGAGAGAACTGACTCCTGCAGGCCTCCATGTGTACACTAAATAAATAAATGTAAGAAGCAAAACAAAACAGAAACTGGGCTGATTATAGTGGTATTCACCTGTAACCCCAGCCCTTGGAACGCAGAAGCAGGAGGATCAGGAGTTCAAGGTCATCCTCAACTACATAGCAAGTTTGAGACCAACAAATGCTACAGGAGACCCTGTCTGAAAACATACAGAAGATGTTTTCCAATCCCGGCTGGAAACACGTACAGTGGAGGAAACTTGACCCAGGGAGTAATTGTGCTAGCATTTCTTTCCATCTCCCCCCTTGATCTCCACTGAGCTGCATAAGTCAAAGAAAATAGGAAGCTCCCTCTGTTAAGACTGTCCCCTAAAGACTCCCACAAGTGTGCTTATTCCAGCACACAGTGACTCTTTGGCCCAAGAGCTTAAGACACCAAGTTTACATATATTCAGGATGATGGAAAGCAGAGCAGCAGAGTTAACCAACAGCAAAGGAGTAAACAGTTTCATTTACCCCTCAAACAGAGAGAAAACAGCCAGGCTGGGGTAGGCCATCCACATCACACGGGCCAAATTGCTCTCGTGATTACCATGTTACTGCCACGCAAACCCCCAGCCTCCTACAGAGCCAGAATATCAGAGGTGAGCGGTGCCCTATGCTGTCCCAATTGTCAACTACTCTTGTCGTCGCTGAGCTCAAGCTGAGCCACTACTCAGCTTGACAGACAATAACAATAACAACAACAAAAAAGCCCTGCCTGGTAAATTATTGTTTTTATACACAAAGCAGATCAGTTTGGTAGACAGTTTCCACAACATCCAACAAGCCACAGACATGTTCTCCAGTCTTACCCCATTAGATCCAAGTGTACCCTCAGGGCATACGATCGTTCTCCAGGCCACTGCGGTCTTACACAAACATTATGATTAGTACCATGCTTGTTCCTATTAGCGTCAGCAAAGAAGAATGAGGAAGGCAGGGGGGGGACCCACAGAGTCCCAAGCAGAGAAATTAAAGTTGATATGTTTTTTAATTGATAGATAATTGTACATCTTTACGGGATACGTAAGATACAGAACATCTATACATTGGATAATGATTAACTTAGGATATTAATCATCTCAAACATCATTGAGTTGACATCTTTTTTTTCTTTTTCTTTTTTTTTGGGGGGGAGGGGGAAGCTATTTAAGACAGGGTGTCCTGTAGCCCAGGCTGACCTCAAACTCAAATTCCTGATCCTTCTGCTTCTGTCTCCCAAGTATTGAGATTACAACAACATCAAACCATACTCAGTGTTTGCTTGCTTGATTTTTTTGTTTGTTTGGTTTGGTTTGGTTTGGTTGTTGTTGGTTTGGTTTGGTTTAACTTTCTCACTTTTATTTATGACAAATATTCTCCGATCACTTCTGATCACAAGTTCTTTGAGACAATTCCATGAGCATTAGGCAATCTTAGAATAGAATCATCTGGCTCTCCCCATCTGGTGAATGGCCCCACAGATAGCATAGGTTTCAGACTGGCCATTAACCCACCTGTGACCTGCCAGCCTCAGCCACATTCACCTGGATAAACGCATCGTCCTTGACGCCAATGATGCGGTTGCTCTCGGAGCATTTCCAAAGCACTTGTGGGTTGATGAACTTGCCCTCGTGGTTCTGCGCGTGGAGGATGTGCCTGCTCACTCCAGGTCCAGTGGGAGTGCACAAAGATGGTTGCTTGTTTGTTTTAACCTTGGGGTTTTTTGCTTTGTTTTGTTTTGACACAGTGTCTCACTATATAACCTAGGCTGACCTTAAACTCAAACTTCTGCCTTTGTGCCCCCCGACTTGCCCAGTACGAGGTATATTCATTTTTACTACATGAATTATATACAAAATAATAGAAAACCAGGCAAGTCCCAGGAACTCATTTCTATCTCTACATAATTTATTTCAAAGTTGACAAGCACAGTTCCCGATGATGACCTCCAGGTTTACAAATGCAAAGGAGAATAAATGAATCAGGAAGAGTATCTCACCCCGAACCTACTTACTAAGAGCAACTGAATCTGGTATAGCAGACCCCACTCAATGGAATTCCATATAGCTGTAAAGAAAACTGAAATTCATGTGTCAGTGCATGAACTGGAAAATACTGTACTGAGTGAAATAACCTAGACCCAGAAAGACAAAGGCCACATGTTCTCTCTCCTCTGTGGTTCCTAAATCTAAAGCTTTAGATTTGAGTGCATAACCTGGAATAACCATAGAAGCCAATAAAGTAGAAACCCGCAGGAGTGGGGGTGAGAGTAGGGAAACGTCAGGACACTGATGTCATGAAGAGGGAAAGGGAAAATGTGGAAGACTTAACTGGGTGGCTAATATGGAGGGAGGGGGGTGGGGGGAGGGGGAGTAACACGAAGGGTGTTTGGAAAAGCCATAGGGAAGCATATTATTTTATAAACTTTTTGTTCTGGGTTTTTTTTTTGGGGGGGGGGGTGTTAAGGCAGAATTTCTCTATGTAACTTTGGATCCTGTCCTGGAACTCCCTCTGTAGACCAGGCTGGCCTCGAACTCACAGAGATCCCTGCCTCTGCCTCCCAATTGCTAGGATTAAAGGTGTGCACCACCACTGCCTGGCTATAAACTTATTTTAAAATACATAAGTAGACAGGCAAATAGACAGTAGATAGATGATAGATAGATAGATAGATAGATAGATAGATAGATAGATAGATAGATAGAGTTTTAGTGCAGTTACCTAACAAAGCAGGCTAATGATCCCCTACATCCAGGAACGCCAGACTAACAAAAACCCCAGTGTAAGGCTGGGGATATCACCCTTCATCAAATAAACCTCTTTTTGCAGCAAACAGACAATATTATGAGATCTACAACCTATCAAAATGCAAAGAATAAATAACTGTGGGGTGCTCAGCCCCAAATGGGGCATCTATAACACAACCCCCATACCTGAGGTTCAGGGAACATCGAGGAAGGGGAAGCAGAACAATTGTAAGAGCCTGAAGGCCTTTGCTCAGTGACTGCTGTCTGAGTGTCTTCTGGACCGGACAGCCTTCAACTCTCAACAACATGGCTGACTGTCTGAGGCCTGCAAAGACCACATCAGTGGACACACCAACATGGATGGAGAAAAATTTCACAAGCCCTCACCCCTAGATGAAGGGCTACAAACAGTCAAGGCTGCTGAGAGAGAAAACTAGTTTTTACTGGAAGTTCCCCCCCCTTTCTTAGACAGACACACACACATACACACACACACACACACACACACACACACACACACACCTCCCAGTCCTAACAGGTCAGTCACAACCACATACAAATAAGGGCAACACTCGTTGAATTCACTTGAGTTGAGAGTGTATCAAAAATAAATACAGAAGAAGAGATCACGATATGAGGTAGGTGGTGAGGGGCACAGAGGAGTTGGGGGGAGATGAAAATACAATGTACTTCTGTATGAAATCTTCAAATAAAAGAAAAACTAGGGTTCCTTTCTCCTCTCCAGTGGCTTCTACCCTGTGACATGGGTCTCTGCAGAGTAATCACAAGGACATTCCAAATCCACACTCATGCCAAGTAGCTGCCAGTGATGAGATAATTAAGAGTATAATGACCATCACATAAGGCTCATTAAGTTCTTTGGTACTAACAAGGGGTCCTCACCCTCGTAAAGAATGAGGGCCATTACTCTAGTCTGTGTCGGATGCCTAAGACTTTATTACATTCATTTATTTTTATTTATTTGAGGGGTGTGTGTGTGTGTGTGTATGTGTGTGTGTGTGTGTGTGTGTGTGTGTGTGTGTGTGCTCACCTACCCCACAGTGGACCTGGGAATTGAACTCTGGTCATCAGGTTTGGCAGCAGGTCCCTTTACCCTCTGAGCCATCTTGCTGCCCTGACTCCTGAGACCTTAGTGTTTAAGTTATCTCCCATGTAGGCCCATCCCCCTTCAGAGGACATGGTCACAAGCTTTCACTGTCAGGATGGCTTTGAACATCTAAGTTTTCATTTCAAAGCCTGTAGTGTAGGCTTTGTGAATGGGTGGGAGTCTCAGCTACTCTGCTGGGTACTGTGTATCTACTCGTCTAAGGTAGCTTTCATTCAGAGGCAACTTCTCAAGCACACATTTGTAATGTCAGCTGTTATAAGGCTGAGACAAGAGGCATGTTTGAAGATATCCTGGATTACGAATAAACAAGTCTAGCCTTGGCTACATAGCAAGACTCTAGCTCGTAAAAGAAAGGACAAGAAGGCTTTCAAGATGGCTCAGTGGGTAAAGGCACTTACTGCCACACCTGACTGCTTAAACTCAATCCTTTGGATCCACTTAGTGGAAAGAGAGAACCAGCATCTACAACTTGTCCTCTGACTTCCACACTTTAGCCAACCATGGTATGTGCACAGACACACACTCACACACCTACACCAGATACACACACACACACACACACACACACACACACGCACATGCACACCAAATATACACACACAATTACACACACACACACCAAATACACATTAAACAAATAACTGTAGTTTTAAATTTAAAACAAATTTTAAAATGTATCAAATTTTTCCCTTTAAACACATTTTTTTAATGAAGGGAGTACTAACTTTTTTTTAAGGTTTATTTTATTTTATGTGTATGGCTATTTTGTCCATATGCATGTGTGTGCATCACATGTGTGCCTGGTACCCACAAAAGTCATAAGAAAAGGCAATAGGTTCTCTGGATCTAGAGTTATGGAGCCACTGTATGGGTGCTGGGAACCAAATCCAGGTCCTCTATGAGAGCAACAAGTGTTTTAGCTGAGGAGACATCCCTCTAGTCCCATCTTTCAACTTTTTAAGTGGAAAACAGGAAAGGGGTATTTATTCAGTGTGGCCACATTAGGAAGTGGGAGAAAGAGATCCAGCAAACCCCTCACGTCCAGCTTCAGGGTGCTCAATTGTAAATAGAGGGCCCAGGGCCATGTACACTCGGCCTTCAAGGTCAACCTGTGGTCACAACCACTTCTGATCCATCATTATCTAGGTCTCAAGCTCATATTGTAAGGTGGTCTGACAAGGTGTTAGAACTGTATGAAATCTCTTTCTGGGAGACAAGTTCCCCCATAGGGGAAGTTCCCATGCCTGGGGCAGGGGGGGGGGCCGGGGGCATCCATTGTTTCAATAATCTGATAATCAGAATGAGAGACACAAGTGTCTCTTTGGAATATTTTCATTCCTCCTTTAAAAAAATGTATAAATAAAATCCTAGCACTCAGGAGGCAGAGGCAGGTGAGTCTCTGTGAGTTCGAGATCAACCTGGTCTACAGAGTAAGTTCCAGGATAGCCTGGGCTACACAGAAAAAACTAGTCTCGAAAAACAAACTAACAAAAAAATTTAAAAAGAAACTTGTCATTGAATGCTTCTATGTAACTCCTTTGTTTTGTTTTGGTTTTGCTCACTATGTAGCCCAGGCTGGCCTAGAACTCAAAGAGATCCACCAGCCTCTGCCTCCTGAGTGCTGAGTTTAAAGGCATGTGCCACCATTTGAAGCATGTGAAACTCTTTTTATCTTTTTAATTTTTTTATTACATTTACTTGGGGGGGTGTGAGTGTGTGTGTGCAAGTGGAGAGCGTGCGTGTGTGCGTGTACATGTGTTCATATTCATGTACTCACAGATCTGGTATAAAGACATGAGTTCAATCTCCAGAACCCAGCTAAAGGTGAAAGAAAGAACTGACTCTGCTGACCTCTGACCGCCACACACACACACTCTGGCATGCATTTGCCCAACATGTCATACAGACACAAAATAACCAAATAAATACGTCTTTAAAAATGCATAGCCTGAAAAAACCAAAAAAAAAAAAATATGCATAGCCTGTTTTCTACTGATTTCATTCTCAGGCGATGAACAGACCCAGCCAAACTTTCCTTTTAATCACATCTCTGTTGTGGAAAATTCCTTTACACTGTGTGAAGATGTGTCACTGTGATTGGTTTAATAAAGAGCTGAAGGCCAACAGCTAGGCAGGAAAAGGTTAGGCGGGACTTCTGGAGACAGAGAGGGCTCATGGAGGAAGAAAGGCAGTGTCCCCAACCAGATGCAGAGGAAGCAAGGCATACAAGAAGAGAGGTAAAAGCCATGAGCTACATGACAGCACATAGATTTATAGAAATGGGTTCATTTAAGTTATAAGAGCTAGTTAGAAACAAGCCTAAGCTAAGGCCGAGCTTCCATAATTAATATTAAGTCTCTGTGTCTTTTTTTGTGAGCTGGTGGCCCAAAGAAAAATCTGCCTATCCAGCTCATTTCTCTGAACCTTAGTTTCCTGGTCTCTAAAGTGGAGATCCTATTTCCCGTATATAAACTATGGCACAGGCTGGGCCAACAGTGGCTGGAGCTATTGTGTCTTATTATCTACCAGAACTCCTATTATTAAAGACCGCAGAGGAATTCCACCAGTGTGGAGTGGTGAAGGCAAATGATTAAGAGAACTTCTTGTGGAGTGCTAAGTCAGCTCAGGTCCGGACTCCTTATCTAAGCCAATTAAAGTAATCAGGAGAGGGCTGTGGTGAGAATTTTGATCTGTGAGAAGGAAGTCATAATTTGGCCAGGATGGCTTAGTTTCAAAATAAAAATTTTAGTGAACATTTTTTTAAAAGAGCAAGAGAAACCCAGGTCATCTTAACATAGCCCCTTATACACACACACACACACACACACACACACACACACACACACACACAGCTTTCAAGTATCCTTGAAGTCAATAAAATTATGACCCTGATACATGAAGAGAAATGCCCTAGAGCAGCCAAGAGTGAAAATAAACATGACTACACAATAAATTAGGATCTCCTTCCTCTCCTTCTACCTCCTACATGCTTGAGTTTTGCAAAGGGGTAAAAATATAGCCCATCTGGAGGCTATGGCATAATCAGGGCCCTGCTCCCCAACATCAGTGCGTGTGTGCGCACACGCGCTCACACACACACACACACACACACACACATCTCCCCCAGGTGACTCTGGGCCCTTGCATCAGGGGCACTGGATAAACATGAGCTGATATAGATGGAATGAGCAGATGTCTGCAGCCCCACGCCTAGCCTGCAGAGGACAGACAGTGAGTGAGTAGGAGGCCCGGAGAGGAACAGACACCCCATTTTCTGCCCACTTCCTGATCCTGTGAGTTGTGATGGTGAAGGTGGGAAGAAGTGCTCATTCCTGCCTCTGGTGACACCCTCCTCCCATCTTTGGTGACACTCTCCTCTGCTCGAAACTTTCCCTACACTGTGACTATTTGGGTTTGAAATATGAAATGTGCCCACCCCCCCATATGTAACACTTGGTCCCATTGATGGTACTTTTTTAAAAGGTGGTAGGAATATTAAGAGGTCAGACCTAAATGGGGGGAGTTGTTCCTGGGGGCACGCCTTTAAATGGTATCCATGGTCCCCAGTCCTTCCTTGCCCTCTGTTTCTTGTCTACCACGAGGTTAAAAAAAAAATCTTTCCACTACACATTCCAACCACCATGATGCTCCACCCAAGCACATGGAATCAAGAGACCATGGACTGGACCCTCCGCAAAGGTGAGGCAAAACAACCACACACACACACACACACACACACACACACACACACACACACACACGTCACCTTGGACTATTTTCTCAGGTATTCTGATCACAACAATGCAAAGTAATTAGCACAATGACCTTGAAATATAGACAAAATATTAGAGCCAAAGCAGGCTAAAGTTCACGTGCAAAAGATGAGAAAACTGGGGTTGGGGATTTAGCTCAGTGGTAGAACACTTGCCTAGCAAGCTCAAGGCCCTGGGTTCGGTCCTCAGCTCCGGAAAAAAAAAAATGAGAAAACTAGGAAGACCCTTTTCTTAAAACACAAAGCTTGTTACATTTATGTGTATGTGCCATCTTGCCAGCTCCAAAGCCTCCTTCCTGCCCTTTCTCCCTCCTCCACCTCTCCCCTGTTCCTTCCGCCTCTCTCATTGGTACTAGGATCTAACATGTTCAGCAAGCATTCCATCCCCCAACTACATCCTCAGCCAAATATATATCTATATCTTTTAAATTTCAACCTGAGTCTCAGTAAGTGTCTAAGCAGGCTTTGAACTTGTGATCCTCCCGCTTCAGCCTCCTGAGTGGCTGGCATTGCAGGCCTGTGCCACCAGGCCAAGCAGAAACAGAGCCTTGAAGTGACTCAACCAAGTTCAACTACCAGTTCACTGGAGGAGCAGAATCAGACTCCAGGTCTCCTTCCTCCTTCCCAGACCAGTCTTCCTTTGTTATAAGTTATCCTTCAATATGGCCAAAGACCCTAAATATGATGTGGCCAGATTGGGTGGGCATTTGAAACAATGAGATTCTTCTAGAGCATCAACAAAATATCTCTCTGTACTTTCCAGAAGAAGAAGGCTGTGTGGTGGTAGTACACGCCTTTAATCCCAGCACTTGGGAAGCAGAGGCAGGCGGATCTCTGTGAGTTCGAGGCCAGCCTGTTCTACAGAACAAGTTCCAGGAAAACTAACGCTGTTACACAGAGAAACCCTGTCTCGACAAACCAAAAGAAAGAAAGAAAGAAAGAAAGAAAGAAAGAAAGAAAGAAAGAAAGAAAGAAAGAAAGAAAGAAAGAAAGGAAGGAAGGAAGGAAGGAAGGAAGGAAGGAAGGAAGGAAGGAAGGAAGGAAGGAAGGAAGGAAGGAAGGAAGGAAGGAAGGAAGGAAATAACTTGGAGAGGGGCCTGCTCATCAACTTCAAACATCTGTACTTACAGTGTGTCAAGTTAGGTACCAGGTGCCAGAAAAGGAAGAAATGGACGAGACATCTCTTGGAGGTGTTCCTCAATTAAATTCTAGTCCATCAAAGTGGATAAACAGAGAGGAGACTCAGACCATAAATGAACGTGGAATAAGCACAGATAACAAGGAGACAAGATTAAATATTTAGATTATATATCGGCCAGGGGTTAAGTGGATTAGTGGAGTGATGAGTTGGGCAGAGTTACGGCATTTCCATGTTTAGACGGAGTGGATTAGGTTTTGCAGCATATGAAATGCCGAGCTGAAAGTGCTGTCGTCAGCACTGACACCCCACATTCATCACTAGGGGTGTCTTTCTGTCAAAAGACAGAAAGAACAAGACCTCGATGTCTCACGCATCTTTATGACATCTCGGTGAGTCAGATAGCCAGCCCTGTAATTCCCAGACTTCTGATGAGGACACAGATGCAAGGCAGGGAGGGGAAGGTCAAGAGCCACTAAAATCCAGTCCTGGCTCCTCTTCCAAGCCAGTCGAAACGACTCCCTGGAGCACTTGGGCAATCCAAACAGGCACCAGCATGGCGAGCCATTGTACCACAACCCTTTTGATCTCCTCTCAGAGGCTGAGAAACTGTGAGTTACCTTGTCATTATTTCCCTCAAGTGCACAACTCAGATTTTCTCTAGAGCATAAGTTTCCTAAGGGCAGGGGCCAGCTTCATGGTCCCATTCACTCTACATGGTAGCCAGAAGCTCTGAAGATACACACATGTTCCCTCCTTTGTCTAGACAGCAGAGGGCTGGGGAGAAGGTCGACTGCACTGGTAATCAGACGTGGTTCTCACTGCCCATGGACTTCCTGCCCTGCCTACCTACCTCCCCCAGGAAGCTTCTAGAACAAGTCTCTGCGAGGACAGTGATTCACGTAGATGCCCCTGAGGTCATCTGCTTGACGCTACCCCAGAACAAAGAGGGGCATTCTCCAGGACCCGTGAGGAGGGCCTGGACGCCTCCATCTTTGCTTTTCTGGAGAGGAGGATACCACAGTCAGAGTTTTGTGGGACTCCCACAGATGATACTTCCAGGAGAATAATGAAAGGCACAAGCGTGCTTCCAGTTCCAAACCTGGACTTGCGCCTTCCTGTAACTTCTCCCAAGCATGACGCTCAGTTACCACCCAGTACATGAGAAAGCTAAAAAAAAAAAAATTGTTTTTTAAAAAAGTTATTAAACATGCTTCTTCGTTATAGTGTCACTGGGTATTCTGTCTGTCTTCTAGGCCTTGGTTATATGTGGAAACTGACTTACAAAGCTTCTAAGAGTGAAATATAGCTACCACGGAGGGAGGTAATATAAAGACCTGGGTTTAACTCCTGGTCCTGCTGAGACAGAATACTTTGATTCAGTCTTTGCATATTCCTGTACCATGTGGCACAAAGTATACAAAAATTTTTACGCGTTAATTCAACATATGAATGAACCAATAAATTAAATTGCATTGTATAATAACAATAAAAAAATAAATGGGGTGAACTAATGAAATACTTTCTGTTGTCTTATTTCATGTCGTTTTGTTTTGTTGTGATAAAGTCTCATTCTGTAGTCCAAGCTGGGCTCAAATTCATGGCAATCTTCCCATCTCAGCCTTCCAGGTGCTGGAATTACAAACATGAGCTGCTGTGTCTGGCTTGGCTGTTGTTCTTTTCAGACAGAGGCTCATCATGTAGCACAGGCTGGTCTTGAACTCCACATGTAACTGAGCTTGGGAGCTCTTGATTCTCCTTCCTCTACCTCCTCAGCACAAGGATTACAGGCATGTAACACAAAGCCAGGCTTTAATGCAACCATTGATAAACAAGAGACAACTGAGATATTAAATAAACTACCTATCAATCTAAATATTTGTCTCTCAGCTGTGTACAAAGAGAACTGTCCTAGTCTCAAAGTGTATCCCGGCTAAGCATAGTCCTTCATGTTTACAATCTCAGCACTTGGAAGGAGGAGGCAGGATGATCGGGAGTTCAGGGTCATCCTCAGACTCACTGAGGTCAAGGCTAGGCTGGAATTCATGAAACCCTGCCTCAAAAATCAAACAAACATCTGGGCATGGCGGCACATGCCTTTAATCCTAGCAATCTCAAGGCAGAGACAAGATCTCTGTGAGTTCAAAGCCAACCTGGTCTACACAGAAAGACCCTGTCCTGAAAACAAAACAAAACATTTTATTTCAATAAAAAACAAACAAAAGGCACAAGCTCTCTGCCTTGTTTGTTTCCTTGTAGTGTGTTTTGTGGGACAGAGGGTTATAGTTTGGATATGAAATGTCCGCCAGGTTCATGTGTTTGAGCCCTGGTTCCCACCTAGTGGGACAGTTTTAGAAGGTTGTGATATTCTGTTTGTGTTCTGACAAATAAAGCTTTCCTGGAGATCAGAGGGTGGAGCTAGCCACTAGTTAACCACAGAGGCCAGGCAGTGGTGGCACACACCTTTAATCCCAGCACTGGGGAGGAGGAAGCAGGAAAATTAGGAGTTCAAGGCCACCCTGGGCTATAGAAGATTAAACCAGAGAAACAGAGAAACATCTAAAAAAGAAACAGAGCCAGGCAGTAGAGGCTCACGCTTTGATCCCAGCACATGGGAGGATCATGTCTTTGATCCCAGCACATGGGAGGATTGTAGCTAGAGTTTTCCTGCCTGGCCCACGGTCAGGATAAATCTCTTTCACCTGCCAGTCCCACAGCCGCTCAGACCCAACCAAGTAAACACAGAGACTTATATTGCTTACAAACTGTATGGCCATGGCAGGCTTCTTGCTAACTGTCCTTATATCTTAAATTAATCCGTTTCTATAAATCTATACCTTGCCACATGGCTCGTGGCTTACCGACATTTTTACATGCTGCTTTTCCTGGTGGTGGCTGGCAGAGACTCCCTCCGCCTTCCTGTTCTTTTTATTCTCTCTGTTAGTCCCGCCTATACTTCCTGCCTAGCCACTGGCCAATCAGTGTTTTATTAGCAACACATTTGCCATACAGAACATCCCACCATAGAGGATCATGTCTTTGATCCCAGCACATGGGAGGCTCGCATCTTTAACCCCAGCACTAGGGAAGTGGAGACAGGAATAAAAGGTAGGTAGATACAGGACCTGCCATCCCCCCCCCGCCCCCATTCAATCTGAGGATTCTTAGAGACACGATGGCCCATTCAGTCTGAGGATTTGTAGAGACAGGATCTTAAGCCCCCCATTCAGTCTGAGGTTTCTTAGAGATAAGTTTCTGGTGGCTGACTGCTCTGCTTCTCTGATCTTTCAGCTTTCACCCTCAATAGCTGAGGTTTTTATTGTTAAGACTGATTAGGACCTCACTTTATTTAGGAAGTGGGGCCTAACTGGAGAATGGAAGCCCCTAGAGGGCTGGACTTTATGGCTTATACCCTACCTCTAGCTATGATCTAGCTCTCTGCTTCCTGGTCCATTGAGATGTGAGAACTTCTAACCACCATATGAGACCCTCTTGCCACCAGGAACTGCACCATACCATACCCTGCTGTGATGGAGTGTAGTCTCCCAAACTATGAAGCAAAATGAATCCTCCCTTACATTGTTTCCGTCAGTGACTCGGTCACAGTACCAAGGAAAGTAGCTAACCCAGGATGGGATGGGGTCTCATCACATAGGCCAGGCTGGCCTGGAACTCCAGACCCCTTTCCTTCTGCCTCCACAGTGCTAGGATTGCAGAGGGGTCTTACGACACCCAGCACAGTTCCAGTGTATTTGACTGCAGTTAAGTTGCCTCTTACCTTCACCTGCCACAGTAACTTGGTCTCCTAAGATGAAGTGAGAGACCACACCTCTCCTGGCTAAGAACACACTGTTCCACATCTAACCAGAAGTTTGACAGAGACAAATATTGCAAATGGTTGCCAGGTGTGTGCAAATAGGCTCATGACCTTTATCCACCTTCCTGTTGGGCGAGGTCATCATCATCCTACTCCAAATCACACTGGATGGGGATCCTGGGCCATCTGTTCACCCACTTTCCCTTCAGTGCCCGGCTAGTCAGTCACCTGCACTTCCTCAGAGAGACATATGTCTTCTGCCCTCCCTGGCCACCTCCCCAGCTGATTTTCCCGAAGCACTAACCGGTTCGTCCTGGTGAAAATCTTCAGAATAAATGTGTCCATTACAGCTTCCCTCGTGTGCTCTTTGTTGGATAAATGACGACCTAACACAGAGCCCTGAAGTTCTAAGGGACTCTCAATCCTTGAAAGACTGGCTTATATATGGCCCTCTCAGTGAGACAACAAAAGAAACTGTTAGACCAAAATGACTTTGGCCTTCACTGGCCATGTGAGGGAGATGCTTAAAGGGATAGGTGTGGAGGAAGTCCCGAAACAGTTAAAATATTCCTTGAAAATACAAACTGGCAGACTGAATTCATTATCGTGGAGTCTCTTTCTTTCAAAAGCAGAAAAACATTTTTCACTCCCTGGGTTATGTGCTTTAAACATGGTCCTGACATCTGTTCTCTAAACACAAAAGAAAAGCGTGCTTTCAACTCCAAACAGAGATAAAATATGAAAACACAGCTCTGTCTTCCTGGGCTAGGGACAGGCTAAGTGACAAGGATTTGCATGACTAAGCTTCTGCTATGCTGACACATGCAAAATTCAGGAGCAATCAAATCATTCTTAGCTTGACAAGGTTGAAATGAGAAACAGAGCTTTTACCTTGGGCCTGAAGCCCGTGGGCTCACCTGAAAACTCCGCCTGAGCCAACTGAACAGCAGATCTAGCTGAATGTTGGGTCTCCTTTTTTTAAGACTCGTGGAGACAGGAACAGTGATCAGTAGAGATTAGACCAAGGCAATGGTCACACAGTTCACCTGAGAGACTTCATAGCACAGGTACAGCTTGTACATACATACGGATACCAAGGCAATGGTCACACGGTTCGCCTGAGAGACTTCATAGTCCAGGTACAACTTGTACATACATATGGATACCAAGGCAATGGTCACGCGGTTCACCTGAGAAACTTCATAGTACAACTTGTACATACATACGGATACCAAGTACAAATTGATGTGTCTGCTACCATCCCTTGCCTTCATGCTGGACGTTACGCAGGTCAGGCAAGCACTCTATGCCTCAGACACGTGCCACAGTCCACAAGTTGATTTTTTAAATTCAGTCCTAGCTCAGACACTAAGTCTGCAATCCTAGCTCCCAAGAAGCTAAGGCAAGAAGACTGATGTGTGGTCCAGGGCAGCCTAGGTTACGCCGTGAGTTCCAGGCCAACCTGGGATACGTAAGTGAATTCTTGTCTCAAGACATCAGAACTAGGGACAGCAAGATGGTTCAATCAGTAAAGGCACTTGTAATCAAGCCTGGCGGCCTGAGTTTAATCCCCAGGACCCCCATAAAAGGGGAAGGGAGCCAGCTCCACAATTGTCCTCTGACCTCCCTATGTGTGTACTGTGGCATGTGTGTGCTCCACATATATCACGCACACATGCACACATGCATGCGCTAATTAAATTACAGTTTACTTGTTTATTTTGCAGGGTGGAAGGATACACATGTGCCATGGCAAATGTGTGGAAGTCAGAGGTCAAACCTGCTGAGAGTTGGCTCTCTTCTTCCATTATGCAGGTCTCACGAACCAAACTCTAGTTGTCAGGCTCAGGGACAAGTGCCAGCCCCCAAACCCACCCTATTTTTTCTTTTTAAATTAGAAGAAAACTAAAAAATAGGAATGGTAGTAGACACCTATAATCCCAACATTTAGGAAGTACAGGTAGGGCGATCAGGGGATCAGGTTAGTGTCTTCTACACAACTAATTCAAGGCTAGCCTGAGCTACATGAGACTCTGTCTCAAAAACAAAAACAAACTTGGGTGTGATGGCACACATCTTTAATCCCAGCAGAGGCAGAGCCAGGGGCAGGCCGGCCTGGTCTACCCAACAAGAATCAGATCAGTCAGGGCTGCATAGCGAAACTGTCATTTATTTGCAGTAAACTGTCATTTATTTACATGGAAAGCCACTACAAGAGATTTATTAGGGGAGGGAAAGGGGGACCATTGGGGCTCAGTGGTAAAAGAGCATGTTTAACGTGCTTAAAGATCAATAAATTACCTTATCTTTGGAAAAAAAGTAATAAAGCCTAGAAAACTGGACATGGTGACTAACTCTTGCTATCTAGTTACTCAGAAAGTTGGGGCAAGAGGGTCACAAATTCCAAACCAGCCTCGGCTATAGAGAGAGACTGTCACATAACAACAAAAGCTAAAACCCAGAAAGTAAGGAACGTTTATCCTGAAACACTTCACCCTGAGTTTTTGAGTGGTCTTTGGTGCTCTTTTTTGTTTGTTTGCTTGTTTGTTTTATTTTGTTTTTGTCTTTGTTGTTTATTTTGAGACAAAAATCTCACTGTGTAGCCCAGCTAGCATGGAACTTGATGTGAAGACCAAACTGACCTTGAACTCATAGAGATTCACCTGCTTCTGCCTCCTGAGTGCTGGGATTAAAGGTGTGCACCACCATGCCTGGCCTCGGAGCATTTTTTTTTTTTTCATTTTAAACAAGTTTATCTAAACAAGATATTTAAGTGAAAGGAAAAAGTATCTAGGATCATTTTATTTTTCTTTCCCCAAGGGTAATTTACCCCTACTTAAAGACAGATTGAGCTACATATAACAGCTATGTACAAAAGAGTTATAAAATTGTTTTTGCCTTGGATCTATTTAATAAATGTTTGACCTCCTGCAGTAAACAAATTCCCAACAGCTCACTTAGCCAAACATGTCAAAGACAGCATCTCTGTTGTTACCTTTCTAGAACAATCAGGCCAAATTAGGGGTTCCTGTCACAGGAAGTCTGTCGCTGGTCTGCTAGCCAACTGAGAAGAGCATCTTAGCCCAAGAAGCAGAGTTTTCATTGGGAATGGACTTTACGGAAAGAAAAGGTGGGGCTGGAGAGATGGCTCAGTGGTTAGCAAACCTGAGCATGTTTGTTAACAGAAAACTCCAAGTCTCTGTCTCATATCAGAAGAGCCATCCGGTATGGGACAGAAGAGAGTAAGAATCTGAGGACTATTATATTGTCAGTGATCTCATTCCCCAGGAATTTACTTTGACTCTTCAAAAAAAAATTTTTTTTTAGTATAAGTACTATCTCAAAATTTAAACTGTCTGTTTTGATATTGATGATATTGTTAAGTACTAACCAATTCTAACCTCAGGCTTCATGTAACTTCCTGTATGTGATTTCAGAATCTAGTTTACACAGATATTTAGAAATTAAGCCTGGATATCCCGATGTCTTTAATAGATCATGACCCTTTAATCTCCTAAGATTTACAACATATGACATTTAATATGTTTAAGTTTTCTACAGTGAACAATAAAACTTCCTAACAACAATCTCTGAAGTCTTTAAAAAGATGATGGGGCCCCAATGATGATTCTGCCTGGATTGTAATAATACCACCAAATCGATAAAGACCACCCAAAGATCAGCTTTAGACAACAAACTGCTCAGGACAATTCCAAGGCAGCTAGCTTGGAGATCAAATGATGCAGCTAGTTCTCCTGAGACTTGACCATTGTTTCGGTTTTTTCATGGTACCCTTGCTGTGGAATAATCCTCTTGTACACTACAAAGATTTGTCACTGGAATTGGTTTAACAAAATGTTGATTGGCAGGAAGTATAGGTGGGGCGACCAAACTAAGAATGATGAGAAGAAGACGAGCAATGTCAGGGTCACCAACAAACACAGAGAGGCAAGATGAGAATGTCATACTGAGAAAAGGGACCAAACCACTTGGCTAAACATAGATAAGAATTATGGGTTAATTTAAGAGTAAGAGTTAGCTAGTAACAAGCCTGAGCTATCGACCAAACATTTATAAGTAATATTAAGTCACTGAGTGATTATTTGGAATCAGGCAATTGGGACAGGAAATGTCTGTTTACATCCCCTAGAGATGCCATCACCCCCCCAGACAGCAGGAAGAAATTTAAGAACATGATATCCACATTACCAAGAGGTGGGATGAGTGGCTTTTGGTCTTTCTCATAGTTACGGATATTTGTCATCTTATAGGGGTTGGTTACAAGTTGTTATAGGGTATGGGGCTGAACAAAAGAGATTAGATTCAGGAATCTCGTTCGGAAAAGAAAAAGGGGGATAGACATGATAGGATAAAAAAGTAGATTATTAAATCTACTTTCAAACCAGAAAAGCAACTATCAGTATTAAATAATTTACAATGGTATGGATTCCTGTATGTTGATAAAAATTTAAGATTATTTTTGTTATACTGTATATATGCTTCTACTTCTGTTTAAGATATTTTTGTATATTGATAGAAATTTAAGGTTTTTTGTTATACTGTATATATATTTTTACTTCTGTTTAAGATGCTTTTGTCTTGATTAATAGGTTTTTCTGTACCCCAATAATAAGTTTCTCCACCAATGCAGTAAGCCAGATCAAGCCAAATTGAAAAAGTCAAAGAACAGGTTTATTTGAGCAAAGCAACTCCCAGGTGAGCCCTCCAGCCCCAGAGATTGGGCCTGGAGAAGTCACATGCCCAAACTAAAGCAGGGAGCTTATATGGCCTGTAGGTGAGGGGTGATGACATGTCCACCACAAGCTGCGTTTGTGCCCAAGTATGGTCAAAAGCTGGAATGCTTGTGCGGGGACTTGGGCTGCTGGCAGCTTTAGGAGAAGACAACAATAACCAAGAATTCAGAACTGGGCTCTTTGGTGCCTTCCCTTTGTTCAGAGATTCTCTGAGTGGACGAGGTTTGGAGAGACAGGGATGGGGCTTTCTGGATCAAGCAGAAGTGAGCTGGAGGCTCCAGCCAAATACTAATGAGGACACACTTCTGGCTGAGGAAAGAAAGTGATGCTTGAGCTAAAAGAGTTCTAGTAGTCCACTCATACCAGAGTTATTTCATAGTGTGAAAATACAGACAGGTTCAGGAGTGCAGCTTGAACATGGATCTTAACTTTTTTTTTTTTTTTTTTTTTTTTGGACAAGGTCTCCTCTATATAGCTCTGACTGCAGAGAACAAGACTTGGATTTTACTATTTTCTAGTGTCTCCCCATGTTGAATGGAGCTGCTGGCCAGTGTTCATTTCTAGATGGGTGTTTCTCTTTCTGAAAGGAGTCACTGGCCAACCACACCCGATGCCAACTTCACAGAGTCTGTCCTGGCCTGGAATTGCCTCTCTCTCTTTGAAACAATAATTTCAGGCTGGAGCACATTTGAGACCTGCCCCCAGGATCTGGGGTAGGGTTGTTTCTGAGAGAATAAAAATGGATGCTGGTGCATTGACAGGGCCAGGCACTGATCCACCCATGTCCCCAGTCATGGTGGGACTTTTGACTGACCAAGTCCAGGGGACATAGGAGTTACAATTCAGAGTTTTTCTGGCATTTTGAGGGGTTCTTGATTCTCTCTCTCTCTCTCTCTCTCTCTCTCTCTCTCTCTCTCTCTTTCTCTCTCTCTTTTAATTACTAGAGATCAAACCCAGGCCCTTATTTACATAAGTCAACTGCTGTACCACTGAGCTGCATTGCCAGCCCTTGTTTCTTTGAGATGGGATCTCACTAACTTAGGCCAGGCTGGCATTGAATATAGATAGATAGATAGATAGATAGATAGATAGATAGATAGATAGATAGATGAGACAAAGTTTCACTTAACCCAGGCTAGTCTTGAATTCTCTGTGTAGGCAAAGCGGGTTAACTGTAGCCTTAAGTTTCTGACTTTTCTATCTCTATCATCTATGCTCAAGTGCTAAGATTACAGGAGTGTACCACCATACCTGATTTTACATGGTGCTATATTTCTAACAAGCACCTAAGGATCAAACTTTGAACCAGAAAAGCCTAAATAAATTGAAGTATATGGAGAGGCCCACCATAGGCAACTGAGTGTGTGTGTGTGTGTGTGTGTGTGTGTGTGTGACATTAGGGACTGAATTCATGCCTTGCACATGATACTCAAGTGCTCTACCAAAGAGCTATATCTCTAGCCCAATAACTGATATTGGTCAAATTACCCACCCTAGGAGATGGCTTCCAAGAAGCCAAATTCAATTTGATTTAGAAAAATTAAATAAGAGTTTCCTGCATCCATGTGTTGTAGAGCAAATTCAAGCTCATTTCTTGTGACACATGCTTGCCCACTAGTAATTTAAAGCTTTAACACAGCTGTTGCCCATCAAAATAAATTAGTCATCCAGGACCAGACTCTGTGTGTGGTACCCATGGAATCTCTGTGACATCACTGCATCTCACAGATACAGCCTCCATCCCCTCAACCCAAAGACCACAAGAGAAAGTTCTTCCGTTATTAAAGTGGCTTTATTTTTTGAATGGGATGATCACATTCTAAAAATCTTCTAGAACCGTTTCATAGTTTCCATATATTTCTTTGTCAAGACTGAAATCCCAGATAAATAATCTTTCACTACATCCCCATGCTCTCAGAATCTATTGTTTTAGACATCATGCTTTGCCCCTCTCTTACAAGCCGCAACAGTTACCCCTCATGGAAGGTAGACTTTGTCTTCTTTCTGTTGTTGTTGCTGTTGTCGCTGCTGTCTTGTTTTGAGACTGGGTGCATTCACGTTGCTCAGGCTCTCCTCCTGGGCTCAAGTGATCTATCCTCCTGCCTCAGCCTCCTGAACTGCTAGGATTACAGATGCATGTCACTGCACCCAGCTTAGTCACACTGCAGCTGAAGAAATTGCTTCTCAAAGAGCTGAATAACTTGTCTGTTTCTTCTCAGTGGTTAAACTGAGAGTTAAACTCGAGGCTGTTTGAACTGTAGCTCTTTTGTTGTTTGTTTCTACGAATCTATATAATCCTTTAGCCCTCTCCCAGGTCCACAAATAGTCCTTAGCATCACCTACCTACTTTAAGTTTCACCTCCCAGAAGACCATCATACCTTTAAAAAAAAAAAAGGGACAGGAGCTGGAGAGATGGCTCAGCAGTTAAGAACACAGGTGGCTGCTCTTGCAGAGAATGCAGACCCAGCTCCCAGAACATCCACATGGCAGTTCATAACCATCTTTAACTCCAATTCCAGGGGATCCTATTCCATCTTCTGACCTCCTCAGGTACCAGGCATGCATGACGTGCACAGACATACAAGCAGGAGAAACACCAATACACATAAAAAATTTTAAAGAAAATAGGCTACCTAGCCAGACAGAGGTGGTACACACCTTTAAACCCAGCACTTGGGAGGCAGAAGCAAGGGGATCTCTGTGAGTTCGAGGCCAGCCTGAGCTATAGAGAGAGTTCCAGGACAGCCAGAGCTATACAGAGAACCCCTGTCTTGAAAAACAAAACAAAGGCTATCTTATCTGAACATCCCACCGTCTCTAAAAGCTAAAATTTAAAAACAACAAACTAAACAAAGAATAGAATGTCCTGAGTTGTATCTCCCTCCGTTCATGGAGTGTTTGCCTAGCATGCAGGAAGACCTGGGTTCGATGCCTAGAACCAGTGGCATGAACTGGGCATGGTGTTGCACAGCTACCATCCCAGCACTTGGGAGGTAAAAGAGGGAGGACCAGAAGTTCAGTTTCATCCTTGGCGATGTAATGATTTCCCGACCCTGCTGGGCTATGTGGAACTGTACTGGCTAGGTGTTTTTCCCTATGTTTGTTTGTTTTGTTTTTGTCAACTTGGTACACATAAAGAAGGCTAGGCTCATCTAGGAAGAGGGAACCTCAAATGAGAAAATGCCTCCATCAGTTTGGCCTGCAGGCAAGTCTATAGTGCATTTTCTTGATTAATGACTGATGGGGGAGAGCCCAGCTCACTGTGAGCAGTGCCACCCTGGACTTATGGTCCTACATTGAATAATAAAGCAGGCTGGTGTCTGAAGAGATGACTCAGTGGTTAAGGGAACTTGTTGTTCATGTGGAAGACCCAGGTTCCATTGCCCTCTGACCTCTGCAGGCACTAGGCATGCGTGCAGTGTAGATATATACTACTAATCCCATGGATAGAGAATAAGACCACTAACACAGTTTAGATAAATTTGAGGCAAGCTTTAATTAAATACTGTCCAGGTGGATGGGCTCTGCCAGGTCCATACCCTAGTTCCTGGGAAATGGCCCAGAATCAAGTATGGCAAGAACTTAAGAAAGAAAATCCAGCCGGGCAGTGATGGTGCACACCTTTAATCCCAGCACTTGGGTGGCAGAGCCAGGCAGACCTCTGTGAGTTTGAGCCCAGCCTGATCTACAACAGAGAAACCCTGTCTCAAAAAACAAAACAAACAAACAAAAAAAAGCACTGGCTGTTCTTCCAGAGGAACCTGGTTCAATTCCTAGCACCCACATGGCAGCTTATAGCTGTCTGTAACTCCAGTTCCATGGGATCTGATACCTTCACACCAATGCACATAAAATAAACGTTAAATAAATTTTAAAAAGAAAGAGAAAGAGAAAGAGAGAGAGAAGAAAGCAGGCTAAACAAGCCATGGGGAGCAAGCCAGTAAGCAGCCTTCCTCTATGACCTCTGCTTCAGTTCCTGCCTCCAGGTTCCAACCTTGAGTTGCCTTCCTGCCCCGACTTCCCTTCCTGGTGGACTCTAAGTGGAAATAAAACCTTTCTCCACCCCAAGTTGCTTTTGGTCATGGTGTTTGTCATTGCAGTAGAAAGCTAACTAGGACAGGGACCTGACTCAAAAAGAAGGGAAAAAAATTGAACTGAATACTTCATACCAGGGCCTTAACTTCCTTCCTTTTTTAAGTCTATCTCTTTCTTTCCTTTCATTTTTTCCTTTCTACCTGTGTGTGTGTGTGTGTGTGTGTGTGTGTGTGTGTGTGTGTGTGTTGTGGTAAAGCTGGATCTGCTGATGTAGCTCAGGATGATGTAGATCAGGGATCCTCCCATCTCAGTTTCAGCCCTAGTGTGCACCCTTCTAGGAATTCAGACACTGTCCTTCACCCCTAAGATAGATGATGTCATTAGATCCAGTAATGCAGGATCATTGATCATTGCACTCTCCCAAAACCATTGGTCTCCCAAGACACACTGAAGTGTCCTTAGCATGAATGGCCACCCTCATCAGGCAGATAACAGATGAATTATGGTGATATTTTGTGTATGCTCTAACAAATAAAGCTTGCCTGAAGATCAGAGAAGCAGAGCAGCCAGCTACTAGTTCTTACCTCTACGAAATCCTGAGCCGAAAGGGGGTGAGCTCCTTTCTCCTCTGCCTTATATTCCTTTTCTCTGCCCAGCCATATCACTTCCTGTCCCAACCTTCCTAGTGCTGGGATTAAAGGTGTGTGTGCCTCCCAAGTACTGGGAGCAAAGGCATGAGATCCCAAGTGCTGGGGTTAAAGGTGTGTGCCACCACTGCCCGGCCTCTATGGCTATCTAGTGGCAGACTTTGCCCTCTGATCTTCAGGCAAGCTTTACCTGTTACATCACACAGAAAATATCACCACACTGCATAGATAGTTTCCAAATACCCAGATTCAAATGGGACTGCAACTTACAAGCTAAGACACATTGGGCAAGCTACTCTCCTTCTCTAAATCTCAATTGACTAACTATAAAGTCACAGCAGGGGCCACTGGTTCTGAGACTACTAGAAGGTAGTGGGAACACCCTCTGAAAAGAGCCTGGCCCCAAATTCTGTTCAATGAATGAGCGGGAGGCCCCCCAAGAGGTCAAGAACTCCATCTTTATTGCTGCTCATGCTCTATCTTGTCTGAGGGTTATAATAGGGATTTGAATCACAATTATTTTTTATCTCTCTTCCCCTCCATTAACAATCTCATCTCTGGCAAACTTGAAGGCCCTTTCCATTTTAGTTGGATGGAACACCAAATAATAACTGTAATTTTTAAATCTTATCTCTCTCTGCAAATACTTCCAATACGGTAAGTTGGCCAAGTGTGGGTTGAATAGAGTTTTGTCATTCTCCTGAAATGGTGTGTTGGCCTGTGTCTTGATTACGTTAGATCTTATCTATGTGACCTCTCTGCTTGAAAAACTGCGGCAAAAGTGCACACATGGGCTGTGGTTTATCCCAAAGCATGTGTATCATCTATCCACACGTCAGTGACACTTCATCAGTGGCCTATACTGAACTTCTTTGCTACAGTTATTCAAATCCTATGTGTAACCCAGACCCTGAATTTTCTTTTGTTCTAGCTCAGAGTTAACTAGTTTTTAAAAAGCTGCTTTCCAAATCAGAGTTCAAGTTCAGGTCAAAATGTCCCTCTACCCACCCCCCTCCCCACCATGCCTGCATCAGCCCCCTCGAGGCCTCTCAGCAAACAGAGCTAGGCACAGAGTTGAACAATTGAGTGAATAAAGGCATGAACAATCGTCCCAGCAGGTTCTGAGGCACTAAGTCAGGAGTGCTAGGACACAGGCCGTCTGCTTTGTATCTTGACACCACAGGGCGTTGTTTTAGTCATTTCTCTTAGGTCTCTCTAACCTCCTCAACAGCAGCATATTTATAGCCATTCAGTCATACTCCTTAGCCAGGGAATTTCAAAGCAGTTGAGATGAGTGACAATAATTAACAGTCCTAGGAAATTATGTCTATGGATAAGGGGAGAGAACTGCCAATGCAAAAATAGAACTCTCAGGTGTTCTGTTAGCTCCAACCCTGTAGACGCGGCCAGCCTCACACTCCTGGAGTGGCATGGATGACCCCCTTTCCTATCATCCATCCTTAATGACTGGTCAGCGACCTTTTGATGCCCTACTCTGCCCAGTGTAAACCATAGACCGTCAGCATCAACAGAGCCCAGCAACTTGTGAGAAATGTGGAACGGTGAGCCATTCCCCACACCTACTAAATCAGCAGTAGCCTTTATATCAAACCTAGAGTGATGATAATGATGCTTTTGCAAAAGCTACCCTCTGGGTAGCAAGGCTCTAGATTGCTCGTTTTCACTAAAGAGGTCACCCATAAGGTACTCGTCACAGCTCTCCTGTTGAAGAGAAGCAGTAGAATGTATAGGAAACTGGGGACTGAAGAGATGACTCAGCACCTAAAGGTACTTGCTGCGTGCAAGTATGGTGACCTGAGTTTAATCCCTTTGACCTGTGTACGAATGGAAAGAACTGCCAGGATACACTTCCTGAGGTGCCATTGCTGACAACAAATGACAAGCAAAAGCTTTAGAATTTCAGATGGATGATGAACTTCTAGGTCAGTGTATGTCACGCTTAAACATCCTAGGAACAGCCCTCTATTATCATCCAGCGAGGTCAAGAATCTATTTAGTAAGTAGCATTGTTACCTCCCAAGACAATGGAGGTCTTTAAGCTGCATTTGACAGATTTATTCAGCCATTTCTTTGCTTGTTTGTATTTGTTTTGTGTTAGGACACTTCGTTTCAACCACACAGGCTCCTGTGTACACCCACGCCTTTTTTGTTTGTTGTTTTTATGAGACATGGTCTAACTATGTAGCCCTGGCTAGTCTACAGCTTACTATGTAGACCAGGCTGGCCTCAAAATCACAGAGATCTGCCTGCCTCTGCCTCCAGGGTTCTGGGAGTAAAAGCGTGGGCTACTGCTCTTCACTCCAGCTCCACCTTCTTCACCACTGGAGCTGTTCGAGTGTTTGGCTTTCAGCAGCGACCATCAACTCCTTAAGCAAACCACTGGAAAGGAGGAAGGCAAAGACACTGTGCTGGTCCCAAGAAGGGCCGGCACATGAATCCAGGTACCAGGAGACAAGACTGTTGTTGAGGGCTAGGGATATAGTTCAGTGGCAGATTCCTTGCCAAGTATGCACCGGGACCTAAAAAGAATACTCTTCTTGAGGACCATCATGAGGATTAATACAATTCATTCTAACATTCTGATCAGTCTTAGAAACTGTGGATTCAAGCCAGGTGTGGTGGTATATACTTATAATCCCAGCAGTTGGGAGGCAGAGGCAGAAGGCTCAGGAGTTCAAGGACAGCCTGGGCTATCTAGTGAGTTTGAGGCCACATGAGACTCTGGCTCCAAAAAAAAGAGGAGGTGGGAGCACTGAGAAGACGACTTGGTAGGTAAAGAGTTTGGACATGAGGACTTGAGTTTGACTTTCCAGGATCCACATAAAGCTGGGTACAGAAGCCCAGCTGTCTTGGTGGGATGGCAGGCTGGGGGGCAGAGCGAGGATGTTGAGACGCTCTTGGGCCAGCCAGCCTGGCATGACAAGCACAGCATTGAACAGTAACAGAGGGTCCTCATGTTAAATGAGGTCGAGCTGGGGGTGAGACTGTCAATGGATAAGTTTGGGGGTTTTGATAGTACAGAGTGTTACCACAGGGATACTGCAAACTTACTATGATTCTGGAGCTGAGGACCGAACCCAGGGCTCTACCACTAAGCTAAATCCCCAACCCCATAAGCACATTTTATATCTATGTAAAACTAGGTAAAAACTGACCTTTTACTTGTTATTTATTTATTTATTGTTTTAGACAGGATCTCACTATGTAGCCCTGGCTGTCCTGGAACTCAATATGTAGACCAGGCTGGTCACAAACTCACAGAGATCTGCCTGCCTGTGCCTCTGGAATGCTGGGAGTAAAGGCGTGCGCTACCACGCCCAGCTCAAACTTTTTCTTTATTAAAAGAAAGAAAAGATCCTGTTGCTGGAGAGATGTCTCAGCACTTAAGACCACTGGCTGCACTTGCAGAGGACCCAGGTCCTTTTCCCAACCCCCACACAGCAACTCACAACCCTGTGTAACTTCAGTTCCAGGGGACCCATGCCCTCTTCTGACTTCCAGACACCAGGCATGCATGTGGTGTACACATAGATGTGCAGCAAAAACACCAGTGGATACAAAATAAAAATAAACTCTTTTTAAAATAAAATACATGCGGCCAGCATAGAGTATATTCGAGAAAGATTGTAAGCCTGGGGCCCTCAGCATAATCAATCAATAGGTTATCTTTCTAATAACACGTTTCAAATACCCAGGGGAAGACAGAACAAAACTGACCTTGAAATTCCAGGTCTTAAGTTGAATTTCTTGCTGCCTTCTAGCTTATATGGGACCCACTCAGTTAGCCTTTTGCCTCAGTCTCCCCTTCCGTCTGATGCTGGGAGCAGCTATCTATATCCAAGAGGTGGTCTGAATAAACAGGATTACAGATGTCAAAGTATGTCAGTCAGGGCTCCTCACCAGGTGTCTATGGACCCTCACAGCCTTGATCTCAAGATTTTCATGATACCCAGACATCAATAAAATCTGGCATGTGTATACACACATGCTTTCTTCCTGGGTAGAGAGGTCCATTGCTTCCATTAGATTTTCAAAGGAGTCTCTGACCTAAATAAGTACCCTGATCCCCTTTTTCTCTGTAATTAATTACGGAGTGTTTACGGAGCCTTCATGGTGGAATCTGTCATTAGTGGTACAGCTAACTTCCCCTTCTCGGCTAACCTCGGCACTGTTCGGAGGGTTTACAGGGTTTGAGTTTATATGAGGTTTATATGAGTTTGCATTTCACTTCATAGGAAGGGGTGGGTGAGGACCATGCCACCAGAGACGCCTACAAGCCTGAGATCTTCTCACAGCCCGGTGGGATGGAGTGAGGCTGAAGGACCCATTCTGGGGCTTGCTGCCTTCTTTCCACTCAACTGATACCTGACATATGGCATGTGCATCGATGCTTATGAAGGTGATGATTCATTCCTAATCCTTAAAAAAAAAAAAAAAAGTCAACCCTATGTGGCTTTGGCTCTCCTCCCTGAGTGCCCTTCTGTTCGCCAGAATGTCTGTTGTCACCTGCCACGGCGTGTATATCACTTGCTCCTTGGCATTACCTCTCCCGCGGGCTCCCGGCTGGGTGTGCAGCACCGTCTCCTCTTCCCACGGCTTGTCCCTCTGCTTCTCTTTTGTGCTTGGTTTTGCTTGGTTTGGTTTAGAAACAAGCTTCACATTGTAGCCCAGGTTGACTGAGCTCACCATGTAGCCTAGGCTGGCCCTGAATGCAGTAGAAGCCTCCTGCCTTACCCTCCGTGTGCTGAGATGACAGGTATGAGTCACCACACCTGAGTCCTCTGTTCTGCTCTTCCGTTCCACATATGTCCTGGGTCGAATGTTCCCCTAGGCTCTCCTCACACCTCTTCTGCAGTTCAGCAGGTCAAAGTGCTTGCCACCAAGAATGAGGAACTGAGTTCAATACCTGGGACCCACATGGTAGAAGGAGAGAACCTGCTCCGCCAGTTTGTCCTTTGACCTCCACATGATGGCTGTGCACTCGAACACACTCAAACACACACACACACACACACACACACACACACACACAC
>CABHPQ010000248.1:0-16011 GCA_902168405.1 Peromyscus aztecus
TGCAATCTTGGGCTTTATGGGCAACAAACCCCTAGTGATAAATGCAGAACAGCAATGAAGGAGGAGACCTGAAATGGTAGTGCTCTTACCTGCACAATGCTCATCAGCTTATCACAGCTTTTAAACCTCCAACTAAAAGGTGCTGCATAGGTAATGAGATTGAACTAAATACAAAGCTGAAAATGGAATGCTTTTAAGAAATATTTCCCCCTTGCTAACCAGCTTCTTTCTTTCCTTCCTTCCTTCTTTCCCCTTTCCTTCCTTCCTTCCACTTCCTCCTTCCTTTGGCCCCTCCCATCTTCTGTTGTTTTTTGGTTTTTTTTTGGTTTTTTTTGGTTTTTCGAGACAGGGTTTCTCTGTGTAGCTTTGTGCCTTTCCTGGATCTCACTCTGTAGACCAGGCTGGCCTTGAACTCACAGATATCCGCCCGCCTCTGCCTCCCGAGTGCTGGGATTAAAGGCGTGCGCCACCACCGCCCGGCCCATCTTCTGTTTTTTAATCCTTCCCATCTTTCCAGACTTATTTACTGTGTGTTGTACATTAAATACGTTGTGAGGATTTAGAAAAATGCCTGTGTTTTAGCCACTAATGAAAACAAACACCCATAGGCACAAACTCCTATGTTAATACAAGTTTGCATTGTCTTTTTCATCATACTCCTCTGAATCTTTATGATAGGAGTTGAACAACCTCACAGTTAGTCTTGCCCATTATTTTAACCTTGCATGAATGTGCTCGATGACCTTGAGTGATCTTGGAGTATGACTTACACAAACCCCAAAATGCATTTACTCTTTCCTCTTAAGCAATAACCTTCAACTCAGCTTGATAGGACATGTACAGCTTAAATGAACATACTCAAGAAAGTGCCCACAGGCATGTGAAAATGTATGGATTCCCAGAATATTATACCCATGCTTTCTTTATTCAAGGAGGGCACTGCTTTGAAAATAACTCCTGTGTTCCTTTGCCTGACGTTGGTAATAAATGTTTCTCCACATCACCATGACTTGCTCATTTGGTCTTTGCACTCATCACAATGGAAAACAATGTGTTTGGTTATGTGATTGTTCAGAAAACAGAGAGACTTGAGACTGATCACAGGAATGAGCATGGGTTAGGTAAGTTTTGTGGTAGAGCTGAACAGTGGGCAGAGTACACTCAGCCTTACTGGTTCTACTCAGATGGTTTCTCACAGAATTCTCTCTGGAGGTAGTTGGAAATGCTGCTAGTCAAACGTTTTTATTAAGTTTAGAGGGTTTAACTTTATTTGCTAAAAGTATTCTTATATTTAATAACATTTCTTTTTTTAAGGTACACTATTTAATAGTATTACATGGTAATATAGTTATGTCTAATACCCATACTATCTTATAAAATATACAACTTGAAAACTACTTCTGTCAAATTATTACAGAACATAAATGAGAAACAGTTCTTAGAAAATATCACTAGTTATCTACTAGTTTGTAATTTTGAGAATAATACTTTTGTTGCATAAATTATGATTTAAGATACTCTGGGTCCATCTCACCAGTATATGTAAAAATAAAATTCTACAAAGCTTTCTGGACATGTTTCTCACTGAGACTGGAGCAAACCACCAGTCGTGTGCTATGGTTGTCTTTACTGTGCTTATTCTTGTTAACATTGCATAGTTCTCAATCTTCATTATCATATCTCACCACTATAGTCACAATATGGCAGCACCTATTTTAGATGTGTGTAAATGAAATGATAAATGTGGGTGTGTTGATACAGTTGCCAACAAGTAATACCATCACAATTATGTTCTTATTATACAAATCTCCTTAATTTTGTCTATCAGAAGTAAGAAAATATTAGCCTTCAAAATATGAACCCCATGTTTTCATATAAGTGTCCATATTGGTAGATCTAACAGTAAAATGTGTCTTCCTAATATAATTCAGTATACTTGTTTCCCTCTAAGTGATATAGAATCCATTTGCTGCAAAACTCATTTTTATAAGATTCCATTATGCAAGTTTAGCTAGAACAGAAGTGTACTTAGACTGAGGTTCCTAGGAAATGAAAGAGTTCTGTTTCCAGACTGTCTTTGGACTCAACACAATAGCATGAGTTAAGGAGGAGATGGAAGGTACTAGTTGGGGAGAAGCATTTAAAGAGAATGAACAGGGTCAGAACTTCCTGTCTGTGACACTACTCAGCCTTATAATTTTTGAGTATGCTATCTCCACAATTGTTCCCAGAAATATGCTAATTCTCTAAATCATTTTCTCTCCCTCATCACTACTATTCCTGTACTAGAACATATACGTGCACACACACACAAACACACACACATACACACACACACACACACACACACACACAAATACACTACTGATTGTATCTCTGAGAAGTCCTCCTGATGCATTTGTGTAACCATTACCTGATTGTTTACACTTGGGCCATAATAACTAGCCATACTTCTAAAATGATTTATATATCTTCATTATGCCAACTGCCATAAAAAAACATTTTTTTGAAATGAGGAGCTAAAAATGATATTAAATACAAGTAATGTAAGTAAGAAATAAATTCAAGATTAAGCTTTAAAGACTTTTTTTTTTGGTTTTTAGAGACAGGGTTTCTCTGTGTAGCTTTGTGCCTCTCCTGGAGCTCACTTGGAAGCCCAGGCAGGCCTCGAACTCACAGAGATACGCCTGGCTCTGCCTCCCGAGTGCTTGGATTAAAGGCGTGCACCACCAACGCCCGGCTTAAAGACTTTTAAAATAAAGAGGTATCACATTTTACCTCAAACAAACTCTTCAGTCACTAAAGCAACCCCAATAAACCATGGCCTTGGTGACAATCATGACAGAGACTTAACAAGGGGAGAATCATCTCAAGAGGTTCTTCACTGACCTCATAGTAACTATGAAGCAGTACTTTTTCCACATGCAAGACAGAAGCAAGGAGCCTTGGATCTCTAGAATTCAGCACTATCTGAGATTCCCTGCACATTCGCTATGGATTTGCTTTCTGTTCACAGAAAAAAAAATACATATTCAAGGAATATAAAAGAAACTCATCCCATTTTTGTATGACTTTGGGTAACATCAATCCTCTTAGCTATCTTAATACTTAACTAACATAAAATAATTAACTCCCTAAGGCCAAAAAAAGATATACAGGGGGAATAAAGAATTATGAAATCAGAGAATCAAATCATGACCAGAATTAATACATGCTTGCCATGAAAGTTTGATAGCTGGTGCTGGTGCTTTGGGATGTCTTTTTGTATGCTGTGAATATGTGTTACTCTGATTGGTTGATAAATAAAGCTGTTCAGCCTATGGCAAGGCAGCTTAGAGGCAGGCGGGAAATCCAGGCAGATAGATAGGAAGAGGAAGGAAAGGCAGAGCGATGTGATGCCAGCATGCTACCCAAGGAACAACATGCCAGCAGACCAGTATAGCCACAGAACACGTGGCAAAACATAGATTAATAGAAATGGGTTAAGTTATAGGAGCTAGCTAGCAAGAAGCCTGAGCCATTAGGCCACACAGTTTGTAAGTGATATAAGCCTCGATGTTTTCTAGTCTGAGCATCTGCAGGATGGGCAGGACATAGGAAAACTTCTGGCTAGGTTTGGCTGCCCAACATGTTGGCTGGAAACTTTCCACCTAAAATTTGAGACCTAGGATAGAACTGAACATGCTATACCCATAGACAGAAGCCTGCCGCCATCAGAGGGTTTCTATTCAGCAACTTATGAGACCCACAGCTAACCATTAGGCAGAAGTCAGGGAAGCCTGTCCAACAGGGGGAGGAAAGATTGCAGGAGCCAGAAGGGTCAAGGACACCACAAGAAAACTTACAGAATCAACAAACCTATACTCGTAGGGGCTCACTGAGACTGAACCAACAATCAGGGAGCCTGCATGGGTCTCACTTAGCCTTCTGCGTATTTCATAGTTGTGTAGCTTGGTGTTTTTGAGGGACTCCTAACAAAGGGAGTGGAGGCTGTTTCCGATGCTTTTGCCTTCTTTTGGGACCTGTTCCCTCCTACTAGGTCACCTTGTCCAGCCTTAATATGAGGGGAGGTACCTAGTCTTATTGCAACTTAACATGCCATGTTTGCTTGATATCCCTGGAAAACAGATCCCTATTTACCACCCTGCACAAAACTCAACACCAAATGAATCAAGGACCTCAACCTAAGACCAGATATCCTGAGTCTGAGAGAAAATAAAATGGGGAATTTTCTTGAACTCATTGGCATAGGAAATGACTTTCTGAATAGGGTCCAATAGCCCAGGCCCTAAGACTAACAGAGCTTGTGAGAATGGCCAACCAATGATTGATCTAACTTGATGCCCAAGCCATGCCATACCTGAATGGCCAGAATTCAGAAGCTAGATGGCTCAGAGACCAATGGTAGACCTGAACATGACTAATTAATTAATTGGTCAATGAAATGATTCCTGATGATATTCTGTTATACTCATAGATTGGTACCTAGCTCAATTACTGTCAGAGAGACTCCTTTCAGCAGCTGACAGAACCAAATGCAGAGACACCCCCAGTCATACATTAGACTGAGCTGGAGTAACCTCATAGAAGGGGTGGGGGGCAATTGTAGGAGCCAGAGAGGTCAAGGACACCACAGAATCAACTAAGCAGGACTCCTAGGGGCTCAAAGAGACTGAAGAAACAATCTGGAACCTCTGTGGGTCTGCGGTATGCCCTCTGCATGCATGCTTTGGTTGTTTAGCTGGGGGTTTTTGTTGGACTCCTAACAGCAGGAGTGGGGCTGTCTCTGACTCTTTTGCCTACTCGTGGGACCCCTTTCCTTCTACTGGGTTGCCTCATCCAGCCTTGACTTGAGGGTTTGTAGCTGGTCTTGTTGTATCTTGTTATGTCATGCTTGGTTGATATCACCGGGAAGCCTGATCTTTTCTGAAAGGGAATGGAGGAGGAGTGGATGTGTGGGAGAAGGGAGGTGTGGGAGGCTTGGAGAAGGGCAGGGTGGGGAGGCTGTGGTCTGGATGTATTGTATGAGAGAAGAATAAAGAAAAAGAAAAGTCTATTTCCAGGTCATAGTTCTTATAAGATTTGCATCTACATGTCATATTATTTTAAATATTCAAAGATTGATTTTTATTATTTGTGCTTATATGTCTGTTTCTGAGTGCTATGTGTGGGCAGGTGCCCTTAGAGACAAGAAGAGGCCATTGGACCCTCTGGGGCTGAATTTGTTGTAAACTACCCAATATGGATAGAACAGAACTCTGGTGCTCTGGAAGAGCAGAAAGTGCCCTTAACCACTGAACCATCTCTCCAAGTCTGTTAGGCAAATAATAATAATAATAATAAATGTTAAAAATTAAGGAGTATGTAGTATTAATATGTATAAGAAAGTTAATAAAATAAACAGGTGTCAAAAAGACTAAATTAATAAATGCTATCTCATGAAGTTAGAAAGATTCTGTACAGCAAAAGACATCATTTGAAGAAAGAGAAAGCCTATAGAATGAGAATTTTTTAACAAATTATACACTTGACTTAGGGTTAATATATAGAACATACAAAGTATTTAAAAAAAACTGAATACAAAGAAAATAAATAACCTAATTTCAGTATGTGGAATAGAACAAAATAGAAATTTCTTATAAGATGAAATACAAGTGGCCTAGAAATACACACACACAAAAATAAAACCACCAATGTTTATCATCCTTAACCATTGAGAAATGCAAATGAAAACAATATTGAGATTTCATCTTTTATCTCTTAAAAAGATGAATCTTTTAATGGAGAAATCATAATCAATGGATACAATACTAACAATCTTTAATATTGGCAGCCTGCTAGCAACACATTTCTCTGTGTGTGTGTGTGTGTGTACATTTTCATTTGGATATGTGTGTGTGTTTAAAAATGTGTGTTGGTGTTCTATGTTTATATGTGTGTTGCATGCATACTTGTGTGTGAGAGGTCAAAGGAGGACTGTTGGTTTTATGCATCAGTGTTTACCCTGCGAAGAAAAGTCATGAGGCACAACAAAACGAACTATTAGAGTTTATTAGGAGAAGGGAGGGACAGGAAAGGATGTGATCAGGCCTGTTTGAAAGACATGTGTGGAGAGGGGGGAGGGTACATGGGAACCAACTTTTATCAACTACCCCATGCATGCAAATATGGGCCCACATGGCTACACCAAGCATGCACATAGATTTCGTGATCACTCTGTGTGCAAATTAGGTGACCACACAGGGCATGGATTAGGTAGGATGAATGGCCCCAGAAATGACTAGGCAGAAATGACTAAGTGTGTCACCAGGGCATGTGCAGTCATGGGGGTGTGGCTAAAATTCTTATCAAGGATATCAGATGTTTTCCTCTATCACACTCAACCTTAGATTTTGAGGTATGGCCTCTCCTTGAACCTGAAGCTCACCGGTTTGGCTAACTTAGCTGGCCAGGGAGCTTCCGGGATCCATTTGTCTTCACCCCACCCCCAACACAGGAATTACATGTCCTACAGCATACCTAGCTTTAATGTGGGTTCTGGAGATTAAAATTCAAGCCCTCAGGCTTGGTGGCAAGCACCTTTACCCACTGAGCCATCTAGCCAACCCAAAATTTTATTTAAGAAAGAAACATTATATGGCATAATAATTAATATCCTCGTGGTATTTAAAATCCTATCTACAACATAGAACTATCACTTCTCAGTGCTTTACTCAGGAAAACCACAGGCCCGCGTTATCACTTGAGAGTCACCTTTTAGGGGAAGTTCATAGCTAAAATCACAATCACTTCGGCCACCCCACCGCATTAGTTCAGCTTTTTACGTCAGAGGAAGTGAGGAGGGCTCAGTCTCATGCTGAACCCTTCCCATGCCCAGCATGACCTACCTCCCTGCATTCATCCAGAGAGCCCAATCTCTACCGGAGCTGACTTTCCTCAACCTGTTCTCTCTTCATTCTGTTTGCAACCCTCAGTCAGGATTCTATTCACTCCTTGCTTCCAAGTGGGGGCCCTGGGTGTCTCCAAACGGAAGTTAACTTGTACAGGTGCAGTGACTTGCTCTCTGCTAACAAGGCTGTCCTCAACACTTGAAGCTTTATACCCAAGCAGATAGTCGACACCCTTCGGTGTACTCCTCTGAATCTCCACAGAGCTCCCTCCCTCCCTCTCTCTCTCTCTCTCTCTCTCTCTCTCTCTCACACACACACACACACACACACACACACACACACACCCCGAAAATAAACTAATTTTGAGAAAAAAATAGTCTTTTTTCAAAGAACATTTAAAAAGTTTTTTTTTTTTTTTTAAGAATTTTTAGTGATCACTTAGCACAGGCCCTTTTGGTGCTTATTTTCTATAGAACTAAGTTAAAGTGATGAAAATTAATAAGCTTCGCTAGTTAGCAGCTCTAAATCTCAATATTTAGGGTACCAATTTCCCACAAACGTATTTTCATGGTGAACTGAATAATGTTTAAAGCCTACAAGGAAGAAGACAGATGTTCACAGGCTAGCTTAAGAAATCACTACTAATACTGACTAGTTTCAAAGACAAAATAGTCCAAAACCACTGACAGGAACAGGTTCCCTAATTAATGTTAGGTGTCGATGAAAAAGCCAACTCTAAAATGAATGACTCAGAATTAAAATACGCAGACAGAGGCAATGACGGGCACTTAAGGAGGGAGGTTCCTGCGCTCATTCTTTGTTATAGGCCAGTACACCAAAAGTCCTTTTTATAAGATACTATTGATGCTTCTTCTCATTTGTGGTTAATTACTCTCCATCTGTTGAAACACCCAGGAGATTTTCTTGTCTCAAAAGAAAACTTGGATTTGCATAAGAACAATTAGATGGTCTGTATCACCTGTAATAAAACTAAATAAATGGGAAAAAAAAAAAACT
The DNA here is from genome assembly GCA_902168405.1 of Peromyscus aztecus. Lineage (NCBI taxonomy): Eukaryota > Metazoa > Chordata > Mammalia > Rodentia > Cricetidae > Peromyscus > Peromyscus aztecus. Next base: position 7,908 of record CABHPQ010000248.1, read on the forward strand.
CCTGAGAAGAAAGTGCCACTTCATCCAATTTATTTCAACAATTAAGAAAGTGCCATTTCATCAAATATATTTCAATAATTTCCAAAGACAGGTCAACTTAAATTTTGGCTAGCTATTCGTGACAAGGAAAGACTAGCAAAAGGATTTTTCGTGAGACAATGTTTCATATCTCAGGCTGACCTTGAATTCTAGCTAAGGATGACCTTGTTGATCTTGAACCTCTTCTGTCCTGCCTCCACCTCCCAAATGACAGGATTTAGTGTCAAGGTACCATATTTATGCAGTGTGGGGGTAGAATATGGGCTGCCTGCCTGCTAAGCAACAACTCTGCCCACTGAGCAACACCTCCAGCCTACACGATAAAAGTCTCAGTGTCAGGCCTTCAGCTTTCCTACAGTAGTAAACTTCATCACAGCTGCTGAATCAGTTTCTAATTGCCATCTCAGAGAACACTGAGAATGCTCATATTTTTTTTGATGGTGGCAGCCCTGAATTGAAAAGACACAAAAATTACAAAGATTAAAAAAACTAGTTTTTTCAAATTTCTCTGATTAAACACATGCTTATGCATGTTTTATTGGAAATTTATATTGAGATCTGGCATTTTCTACAGTAGAAATTTTATTATGTCTAACAAAGACTTATTACATTAATTTAGGAAATATTAAATTTTGAAAAAAGTATTTTTGTAACTTGAATTTTTATGTATTTATCAAGTGTTTTTGAATAAAATGGAAGATTATTTGTGCAGCTAACCTTTCAAGAAGGTCTGTTATATGAAACCGCAATCATATTGCATTCCAGTCTTCCATTTGCTCTCATTTTATTTTTTTTTAAATTACAGCACAGAGTCATATTCACTATGAATACTTTGCAGAGCTTGGTACCAAAACAATGAAAGCATTTTAGGCATGGGTCATATTAAGAATGATAACTAGCTTGGTGCGTCTTCCTTTTATATGGGTGGGGAAGTTATGTAGCAAAAAGACAGTCAGTCATGTGTCATTAATCTTTAATCAAATGAAAACTGTCATACTTACATTTTAAGGAAAAGCATGTATGTAGTTACCCTAATTTCTCCTCTATCCTCAGGGTCAACACACTTTAATATATGTCTTATGTTACTGTAAACTACGATACTTTGTAAGATTTAATATTAAGTAATCAAATTTCAACCAACACAGCACTTCATGGACAGACGTCAACAGAATTACCACACTCCCTTACTGTGTCTGCCCCTTTCCTAGCCAACCTGTCTCCTCTTTCATGAACTATGCAGAAGCCTTCTTGAAAAAACTTATCTAAAACTTTACATTTCAAATTTGCAGACAGAAAATTCTTCCTGAACTCAAATTCCCCACATTTAATTTCCTTACATAAATCCTTCACTGCAGTTCCATTGTGCTTTGGGGAAAATAACACACCAAGAACAGCTCCCACGCTCCCACAGGCTGGGCTTCCTTCACCTCCCTCATGCCAGCCACCAAAACCTTCCTTAGAGCCTCACACTTATCAAGCTTCTCTCTTCCACAAAACACTTGCTCAGACACTCCCTGTTCCTAGAACATATTTGCCTCTTGCTTTACTAATTAACTCCTATGCAGACTTTAATTTTAAATCTCTAATGAAGTAAAATTTTAATTTTTAAATCTCTCATGGTCCTATCTAGTTTTCTGGTGCTATTTTATTCTTTTGTTGTATATCTGTATACAATCACATATATGTGTACTCATGTATACACTAACAATATCATGAAATGCATCTGTATATACATTACATTATATAGAATGTATATATCTGTATATCTACCTATCATCAATCAATCAACATATCTGTTTATCTTCTATCTTGTATCATCTGCCTATTTATTTATTAGTCTAATTCTGAAACCTAATAAGTTCCAATAAATATGTTTTATCAACTATCCATGAGAATTACAATTAATCCCATGGAGGGGATATTTGTTACCTGAAAAACTTTTCAAGAACACAGAATCAGCACCCTGGTTCTAAAATCTTACAAAACAAAATTCCAAGGAAAAAAGTCATATTTCCATGCACAGTAGTTTTTTGATGATTTTTTTTGTTATAGTAAACAGAACTAATTGGCAATGCTTTGGAGAAAGGTGATTAACAATTTTAATATCATTAAAGGAGAGTGTTATGTGCTGCTTAAGAGTACCATGTCCATCTGCAAATATTTTGTTCAATTAGAGTACTCATTCTCTAGCTTTGTGAACCTCATTTTTCCCCATTGTGCAGTGCAATTTATGAACTATTGTTAACTTTATAGTTCATGTTGCTAGTGTGTTTTAACTAAAGGCTAATGTCACATTTTCTTGGAATTCAATTTTTAGTATCACAGTACAAATCCCAGCAATGCAAACAAATTGTTTTGAGTTTCAATTTTGTCATAGGACCCACTCATGCAGAGGAAACTGCAAAACAATGCTGGCTGGGTCATTAAGACTTCAGTAGAAGGAGTTGGTTTTTCTTGTTTTTCCATGAAACTCATTAAAACTAAGTGAAAAAAATTCCACAAATAAACTCCACATTGACAATTAGATGATTAATAGCAATGAACAAGAATAATTTTCTCACCAAAAAGAAAAGAATTGTACTTAATTGGGCTGCTTTTAGAACTCTCTTTGCTTCTTCAGAATTTACATGTTGTGGAGCCTGACACAGAGCTGTAGGGTGAATGAAGGCTGAATCATTTACTGAAGACTTAGAAAACTATGCATTATGTTTGTCTAGTAAATCCATCGTAATTTTAATATTATGAATATACCAATAAATTAACATTAAAATAAAATTAACTTATACAGAAACAAAAATAATTATACCGAATGTATTTTCTGAAGTAGAAATCCAGTTACTAAGGAGATTAGATAAGCTATGTTCATAGGTATAAATTTGTAAAAACTTTGAATGTTCCCCAAAGACCTAGTATTGAAGGCTTGGTTCCCAGCATGGGACATCACTGGGCGATAGTACAATCTGTAAGAGCTGAAGAAAACAGAGGAAGTTAGACTACTGGAGTCATGTCCTTGAAAGGAATAGTGAGATGCCAGACCCACCTACCCCTCTTGTGGATTCTGCCTTAATGTAAATACTACCTCAATTATTTGCTCCTGATATGAAACAACTACTGTGCACAGTCCAAAGGCAAAATTTAAGTGTAGGTTCATACAATTCTCCTGTCTCAGCTTCCCAAGTAGCAGAGAGGCTAAAAGTGTGCATCATGACACCAAGGCTCAAGTTAATTTCTTTTGCAAAACAACTCCATTACTTCACTTTCTACATACCCATCTATAATATTAAAATGCACATGCTTTAGTATATTCATGCACAATTATAAATTATCTGCTGTATGTCTAAGATAAACAATTTAAAAGATGTTAATTCTTTTTAATTATTGGAACAGAAGAAGTTGGACTCATTTTTCTTAACTTCCTATGATAGTAAATCATTAGAAAATTAGTAATAGTCATATATTACACTTAAAGTATGCTAATTTTAATTTTAAAAAAGTGTCTGTGGTGGGGGCAGGATGTCACAGATAGTGAATAACTTGAAATTCCACAAAAAGAAACCTGATAATTTTCTTTTGAAAATGGCCAAACTATGATAACCAGCAAAGCATTCAATCACAACACATGTAGAAAATAAGACATTTCATGATAAAGCCAAATTTAAGCAATATCTACCAACCCAGACCTACAGAAGGTACTAGAAGAAAAACTCCAATCTAAAGAAGTTAACCACACCCAAGAAAACACAAATAAAATTAGAAATGAAAAGGGGGTCATAACAAACACCAAGGAAATCCAGAAAGTCAGGAAATATTTTAAAAACTTATACACCACCAAATTGGGAAATTAAAAGAAACTGATAATTTCTTGATACATACCACTTAGTCAAAGTTAAATCAAGACCAGACAAGCTATTTAAATAGAAGGATAGATCCTAGTGAAAAAAGAAGCAGTAATTAAAAGTCCTCTTAATGTTCCCCCCTCAAAAAAAAGCCCAGGAAGGGATGTTTGAACAAAAAATTCTACCAGACTTTCAAAGAAGAGTTAATGCCAATACTCCTCAAATTATTACACAAAATAGAAACAGAAAGAACACTGGCCAATTTGTTTTATGATAACTCTCGTTTGTGTCAAGTTGACATAAAATTAGTCAGTATTCCACCACATAAACAAACTGAAAGACAAAACAACACAAAAAAAATCAAACACATATTCATGTTTTATGAAAAAAAGTCCTTGACAAAATCCATCAAACCTTCATGATAAAATCCTGGAGAGATTAGGGATATAAGGAATATACCTCAACATAATACAGGCAGTGACAGCAGGCCCACAGCCAAAATCAAATCAAATAGAGAAACTCAAAGCTTTCCACTAAAATCAGGAACAAGACAAGGTTGTCAGCTCTCTCCATACCTATTCAGAATAGTACTTGATTCTTAGCTAGAGAAATAAAGGAGATCAAGGTGATATAAATTTGACAGGAAGAAGTTAAAGTATCTTTATTTGCAGGTGATGAGATTATACATACAAGTGACCCTAAAAATTCTACCAGGATACACCTAGAGTTGACAATTGAACAGTTTTAGCAAAGTAGTTGGATACAAAATTAACTCAAAAAAAGTCAGTAGTCTTTCTATGTAAAAATGACAAACTGAGAACAAAATCAGAGAGACACCTTTCACAAAAGCCTCAAAAAATAATGTATTTTGAGATAATTCTAACCAAGCAAATGAAAGACCTGTAAGATAAGAACTTTAAGATACTGAAGAAAGAAACTGAAGAAGATAATGGAAGATGGACACATCCCCCATCCTCATGGATCAGTAGGATTAACAGTAAAAATGACCATCCTACCAAAACCAATCTATAGAGTCATTGTAATCCCTATAAAAAACCCAACTCAATTTTTCACAGAACTTGAAAGGACACTTTTCAACTTCGTGTTGAACACAAAAAGCTCAGGATAGCTAAAATGATCCTGATATAAATAATAAAATAACTGCTGGAAGTATAACCATCCCTAACTTCAAATTATACTACAGAGCTCTAGTAATAACAATAGCACAAAAATCAGACATGTTGATCAACAGAACTAAAATTAAAACACAAATGCTAATCCACACACCTTTGGACACCTGATTTTTGAAAAAGTAGCCAGAAATAGATACGGGGGAAAAAAAAGACAGCATCTTCAATGAATGGTGCTGGTCAAATTGAACAGCTGCACTTAGAAATCCAAATAGATCTACAGTTACCACCCTGTACAAAACAACTCCACATGGATCATAAGATGAGACACACTGAATGCGATAGAATAGAAAATGAACATTAGTACTGAACTCACAACACAAAAGACTTTATGAACAGAACATTATTAGCACAGGTACTAAGATCAACAATTTATAAATGGAACCTCATGAAACTGAGAAGCTTCTGCACAGCAAGAGATACTGTTATTTGGACAAAGCTGCAGCCTACAGACTGGGAAAAAGAATTTTACCAACTACATATCTGATGGAGGGCTAATAACCAAAGTACATAAAGAATTAAAAAACTAGATATCAAGATAACAAATAATCTAATTAAAAAAGGGAACACAAATTGCTGAGAAATTCTTAAAGAACCATTCAATATCCTTAGTCATCAGGGAAATGCAAATCAAAGCTACTTTGACATTTCCTCTTTCACAGTTCCACATGGCTAAAAGCAGTAAAAAACAATTGACAGCGCATGCTGGAGAAGAAGTAAAGGGAACACTTTTCCGTTTCACCAGAATGAAACATGTACAGCCACTATGGAAATAAGTTTGGTGGTTTCTCAGGAAGATGAGAATCAATCTATCTCAAGATCTAGCTATAACGTTCTTGGATATATATCCCCTAAACACTTCATCCTATCATAGAGGCACAAGTCAACCATGTTCATTGCTACTTGATTCATCATAGCCAGAAATTGAAAACAACGTCGTTGTTCCAAACAGAAGAATAGATAAAGAAAGTGTGCTGTATTTGCTCAATGGAATATTACTCAGCCATTTCAAAATTAAATCATGAAATTCACTGGTAAGTGAACAGAATTTGAAAACAATCACCTATAGTGAGGCAACCCAGACCCAGAAAGACAAATATGGTATATATTCACGTATATGTGTTATTAGCTGTTAAGTCAATGATAACGAAACTATAATCTATAGAACCACAAAAGTTAGGTATAGGGTAAGGGCCAGGGTGGGGACAGATACGTCTTGTTAGGAGATAGGAATAAAATAGATAGATATGGATGGAGAGGAGACAGGAGTGTGAGGATCAAGTGGACATAGGGGTAAGAAATGGACAAGGGAGGAGAGACAGTGAAGGGCTATTTGAGGAGTAGTATGGAAACCTAATATGGTAGAGGCTTTCTGAGTTAGGTCATAGTTATGTTGCTATGAAGAGACAGCATGACTAAGGTAACTCTTATAAAAGAAATAATTCAATTTGGGGCTTGCTTATAGTTTCAGTGAGTAATCAATTACCATCACGGTGGGAGCACTGTGTCAGATAGGCATGATGATAGAGAAGTAGGTGAGAGCTACATCCTGATCCTCAAGCAAAGAGAGAGAGACTCTGGGCATGGAATGGGCCTTTGAAATCTTAAAGCCCATCCACCAGTGACATATTTCCTCTATCCAGGCCACACCTCTTAATCCTTCTCATCCTTTCAACTACTGCCACTCCCTGGTGAGTAAGCATTCAAATGTCTAAGTATATGGGGGCCTTTCTTACTCAAACCAGCATACTTTCTAAAAATAAACATATACGAAGGCTATATAAATGAAATCACTAAATAATAGGAGAGACAGAGCCACAACTGGCCACCAAATGAAGCTTCTAATTGAGATCATTGAGTTGTTGGCTAAAGGGAACTCATTGGCATTCCCAAGCAACCCAGGTTGTTGCCAAAACTACAGGTTGCTCTCCACAAATTGATGGTAAGGCCCCATTGCTAAATATAATACATCAACATAACACACTGAACACAGAAACGTGTGACTAGAGTTTTTCTGGTCCTGCCTGGCCCACAGTCAGGACAAATCTCTCTAACCCGCCGGTCCTGCAGCAGCTCAGACCCAACCAAGTAAACACACAGAGACTTATATTGCTTACAGACTGTATGGCTGTGGCAGGCTTCTTGCTAACTGTTCTTATGTCTTAAATTAATCCATTTCTATAAATCTATACCTTGCCACATGGCTCATGGCTTACCGGCATCTTCACATGCTGCTTGTCATGGCAGTGGCTAGCAGTGTCTCCCTCTACCTTCCTGTTCTTTCAGTTCTCTTCTCTGTTAGTCCTGCCTATACTTCCTGCCTGGCCACTGGCCAATCAGTGTTTTATTTATTGACCAATCAGAGCAATTTGACATACAGACCATCCCACAGCAGAAACGTTGAGCTGGTGCCTCTATAGGACCTTCACACGATATGCTACTATCTTTATTCAGGAAGGTATTCTGCATGCTACCAAAGAGAAACCTTAACACCAACCCAATCACAAGCTCTCTAATCTACAATGGGGTCCTTCTGCACAGTATGTTAGTACAATGGCATAACAAAACTTGTGGTAATAACCAACCAATACTGGATTTGACTTAAGAGAGGGAACCTATATCCAGCACTGCTTGGGTGATCAAGAACATGAGACCTGACAGCCCATAGAACTAGGGGAAAACCAAACACTAAAACAAAACAAAACAAAAATAAAACCAAACAAAAAATGTAGCAATAACATGACTCCTAATGACATTCTGCCATATTCGTAGACCACTATCTTGCTCAGCCATCATCAGAGAAGCTTACTCCTGCAGTAGATGGGAAAAATGTGGAGATCCACAGCAAGACATTGTGTAGAGAGAAAGAGTCATTGGAATATGCAGCCCTAAAAAGGATGTCTCCATCAAATACCTCCTGTTAGGGCTCAGGGAACCCTCCCTGTGGTAGAGGAGGCAAAAAGAATGTAAGAGCCAGAAGGGACAGAGGACACCAAGGAGACAAGACTGTTTAAATCAATATGATCAACGCATATGTGC
>CABHPQ010000248.1:16411-29374 GCA_902168405.1 Peromyscus aztecus
TATATATATATAGGTTCTTTGTATATATATTATGGTTTTCAGTGTTTTTATGGGATTCCTGAATGTGTATATGAGTGAGTCTGTTTCTTATGCCTTGCCTTGAGCACATTTCTATCTGTTGTTTGTTTTGTCCAATTTCAATGTGTTAGTTTTTGTTTTATCTTTTATATTATATAACAACAACAAAAAAGAAAATGCATGGCCCATTGTTTTATAAAATTCATAATGGTGACAGAAAATATCTGGACATAAAACTCATTATAAAGCCTTTCATGTCAAATGATAGAGTGTCAGACTTTGAAATGACCAAGAGATCAAGGTCAAAAGCTCTTAGTTTTGGATAGAAGTATTTAAGTTCGAAGAGAATTGCTCATTCAGCTTCAATATCTTGCTACCTGGCATAAACAAGTCCAAGTTTCACCCCTTACTCTTCTTTTTCATTTTTAAAATAATATTTAACATTTCTCTTTCTCTGTTTTATTTTAACAAAATTGTGTTAGTAAATGATAGAAAATCAGGAATCAGAATAAAAGTTATTATGCATGGAAATCTCACTTCACATACTTGGTATCATACCAAGTTTCCTTTGCTCACCCTAGCACATGATATTTCTTATTTTTCATGTATTTTCCTACAGGTATAACAGAAAAAAACATCCAAATATAAATGTATACTCTTATATGCTATTGCATATACAACTTTGAATGACAAACAGTGAAACCTAGGAACCTTTCCTTTTAAGGAGGGCTTCTTCCTTTCATATACACAGGACTCCATTGTATGGGTACACCACAGTTTAACTAGAGCCCATTGACGAACAACTGCTTGTTTCTAATATTTTGCTCCTAAAGACAATAGGCAGATTAATAACTTTGTACATACAGCTTTTGTCAACTATAATTTTTTTCCTTTGTTTAATTCCCATCAGTTGGAATACTTGATAAATTTATAGTCTTAAAACTTATTGACAAGATTTTGTTATTTGGGAATATTCAAATATTTTCTCATTTTGTTGAGTGATCAGAAAGTCTTTTCCATACAACCTTGCTGTCTTAGGTTTTTATTGCTGTGAAGAGACACCATGATCATGGCAACTCTTATAAGGAAACATTTAATTGTGGTAGCTCACTTATAGTTCAGAGTTTCAGTCCATTGTCATTATAGTGGGGAGCATGGTGGCATGCAGGCAGACATGGTACTAGAGTTGAGAGTCCTACGTCTTGAAACAGGAAACAGGAAGTCGACTGACACACTGGGCAGTATCCTGAGCATAAAAATCCTCAAAGCCCACCTCCATAGTGACACACTTCCTCCAAAAAGGCCATAACTACTCCAACAAAGCCACACCTCCTAACAGTGCCACTCCCTTTGGGGACCATTTTTCTTTCAAACCACCACATTCCACTCCCTGGCTCCCAAATGTTTATAACCATATCATAATGCAAAAATGCATCCAGTCCAACTCCAAAAGTCCCCATAGTCAGTCTCAAACTTGTTTCAAAGTCCAAAGTCCAGACTCTTTGGAGATGCATGGCAAACTGTAATTTTCCTATAAAATCAAAATCAAAAGGCAGATCACATAATTCCAAATATAATGTCACAGGATATACATTACCATTTGAATAAATAGGAAAGGGAGCATACTGAGGAAATATTGCACCAAAGCAAGACCAAAACCAGCTGGGCAAACTCCAAACATTATATCTCCATGTCTGATGTCAAAATGCTCTCCAGATTTCCAACAACTCCATTGAGGTTTGACTGTAACACTCTTCTTTCTCTAGGCTGGTTCCACTCCCTGTTAGCATTTACAGGTATCCCATGACTTTGGCATCTCTAACATCTTGGGTTCTCCAAGGCAATCCAGACTTCAACTTCACACAATATCCTCTCTACTAGGACTCTATTCAGGGACACCCCTGACACATGCCTGGCCTCAGAGGCTATATTCCATAACTCTTTTCTTCTATCCTTAACTCTAAAGTCAGACCCATGTGGCTGAAGCTCTGTTGTTTACTGGGGCTGGAACATGGCCCTCTTGTTTAATTACATCTTTCCCAGCTTTCTGTTTTCCTTCACCACTTAAGCTTGGCTGTCCTTGAACTTACTTTTTAGATCAGGCTGACCTCAAACTCAGAGATTTGCCAACCTCTGTCTTCCCAGTGCTGGGATGAAAGGTGTGCCCCATCACACTTGGCTCTAAGCTTTTCTTTAGTTCCTTTTTACAAGTTAGAAACTTAGCTGGGTGGGATCTTATCCTGAGGCCACCACTCCCTTTATTTCATTTTTTAATCCATTTATCTCCTTGAACGATTTAGCTCCATTCTACTTCTTGGTGATCTTTTTCTCCTCAAAATTTGCATTTTTAATTTGCCCTGCTCATTTTTGTCCTTTTCATTATAATATTCATTAGAATTACCACCAAAAACCTCATGATGGAGTCTATACTAGGCTGCTTTGAGATTCCTTCTGCCAACAGAATTAATCCAAAACTCCACTTTAGCCTCAGCAGACTCTTCAGGCAAAGGCAAAAGGCAGCCACTTTCTTCACCAAAATATCACAAGAATGATTTCTAGGCACATACTAAAAATTTTCTCCTCTGAAACTGAAACCTCTTGATCTAGGCCCAGACAGTTCATAAAATCACACTCAGCATCACTGTCTTCCATGCTTTCCTAACCCAAAGTACCAAAGTCCATATTATTCCAAACAGTATAATGGTCAGGTCTATCAAAGCAATACCCTAGTCCCTGGTACAAACTTCTCACTTGGTTAGGTTTTTATTGCTATGAAGAGATACTAAGACTATGGCAACTCTTATAAAAAAAACCATTTAATTGGGGTAACTCACTCATAGTTCAGATGTTCAGTTCATTATCATCATGGGGGAGATCATGATGGCATGCAGGCAGACATGTTTCTGGAGCTGAGAGTTCTACATTTGGCAGGCAGGGAACAGGAAGTCAACTGACACACTGGGCAGTATCCTGAGCATAAGACTCCTCAAAGCCCACCTCCACAGTGACACACTTCCTCCAACAAAGTCATACCTCCTAATAGTGCCATTACCTTTAGGGCCATTTTTTTTTAAACCTCCACACTTGCCAAGAGCATATATTATTTATCTTAGAATTTTGCCAATACTGTGTTTAAAAATGTGGAATTTTGGAACACTATTTACTTTTTGATCATTGAATTGTTCTATTCATTACAGCCCTTTGCACTTAGAGTAAAAAAGTTTCCCCTTGGTTTTCCAATGCATTTTCACCGTTTATTATATTGAAATATATAATTTTTATTTAGTCAAATCATCATTCTTTTATTTCAAGCTTCTTATTTTTGAATTGATTAGAAAACTTCAGTAATTTATTCACAAGTTATTTTTTAAAACTTTATGCTTTTCCAGTATTTTTATTATCGAATTTTCACCAATACATTTTTCTGTATTTGGAGCCAGAAATATTCCAAGCTCAGGCACACTGCTGAATGACAGATCATTGACTAGATGCAAAGCTAATTGCTATCGGGAAATACAAATATAGCAGAGAAGGGAGCCAATCACAACCTTGATTTAAATAAAGTACAATGAAATTTTTGATAAATAAGGTTCAGAAAAACAACCCAATTTTAAAAAGGGGGGCAGGGAATGGCAAGATGACAGGCTGCTCTCCACAACCTGACAACAAAGACCTATTGCTGAAGATAATACCCACAAAACTCATTGAACATGGAGAGGTCCAAGTAGTGCCTACATATAACCTTTACCCCTGTGTTCTAGTGTCTTTGGTACAGAAAGGTACTCCCAAGTACCTTTCTCCCAAAAGAGAAACAGCCACAAAATCTTTCATCTAAACTGCTGCTTCATCTGCAAACTGTGCCAAGGCAATAGTGGCACAAGGTTGTGGGAATAATGAACCAATGTCTGATTTGACTTAAGGTCCACACCAAGAGATGGAATCCACACAATTCTTGGGTGACTAGGAACCAGAGATTAGATAGCCAAGAGATCTAGGGTAAAACAAAATACTACTGCTCAAAAAAAAAAAAAGACTCCCAATGATATTCTGCTATATTCATAGATCAGTGCCTTATCCAATATTCATCAGAGAGGCTGCCTCTGGAAGAAAATGGAAATAGATGCAGAGACCCACAGCCAGACATTACATAGAGAGAGTTTAAATGGGAGGTCTCCATCAAATCCCTCCCCTCTGAGCTCAGGGAATCCTAAGTGGAGTCAGAAAGATTGTAGAGCTAGAAGGGGTGGAGGACACCAGGAGAACAAGTCTCTGAATCAACTAATCAAGGTGCATATGAGCTCACAGAACTGAAGCAGCGGGCACAGGGCCTGCACTGGTCTGCACCAGGTCCTCTGCATCTATGTTATAGCTTTCAGTTTAGTATTTTTAAGGGACTCCAGAGTATGTGAACAAGGGGGTCTCTGATTCTTGTGCCTTGTCTTGGGTACCTTTTCCTTCTGTTGGTTTGCCTTGTCCAACTTCAATGTGCTATTTTTTGTTTTATCTTATATTTTATTTTGTTGTTATCTCTTAGAGGCCTGTTCTTTTCTAATGAGAGACAGAAAGGGAGTGGGTCCAAAAGAAAGGGAGAAGGAGAGGAATTGGGAGAAGTAAAGGGAGAGGAAACTGTAATCAGAGTATTGTGTATGAGAAAAGAATCTATTTTTAATAAAAAGGGTGGGGTAGGACATAGAAATAAATAATTCTCAGTAGCAGAAATGGCTGAGAAAAGTTCAACATCCTCAGTTATAAAGAAAATGCAAATTAAAACTGCTATAAGATTTTTCTCATTCCAGTCAGAATAGCTCAAAAAAATCAAAAGGACAGCAAATTCTGTAGTTGACATGGGGGAGAGACACTTACTATTGGTAGGGATGTTAAATCAGTACAGCCTCCTAAGAAAATCAGTGTGGATGTTCAACAGAAAGGTAGAAAGAGAGTTACCATATAAGACCCAGTCATACCAGTGCTGGCCATAAACTCAAAATGCTCTACATTTTGTAGCAGAAATATTTGCTCCTTCATGCACACTATTACAATATTCATAGTGCCCAGGAAATGGAAGCAGCCTAGATGTCTATCAACTGTTGAATGGATAATGAAAGTGTGGTACATATACAAAGTGGGATTTTGCTCACTGTAAAGAATATGAAATTTACAGGTAAGTGGATAGAGCAGAAAATAATCAATTTAAGTGAAGTTACACAGATCCAGAATGGCACATTCCTCATTTTCTCACTAATATGTGAATCCTAAGGTATGTGTGTTTTAAATTGAAGTACACATAGAAAGAAGGAATCAGTAAGGTCCACGGAGTAAATTCATAGTGGGGGAGGGAATGATTCAACACAACTGGTATGAAACAGAAAGGCAATAATGTAGCTGGAAAGGTTAAGTGGGATGGGGGGATAGATGGACAGGGTGGAGGTGAAGGTAGGGGAATGGATAACTAACACCAAAGACCTTTGAAATGGAACCCTCTACTGTAAGTTTCCTAAAAAATAAAAAAAAATTAAAGGGCATTACTCAATAGTTGGTGAAAATGCTACTCCCAATACCATAGTACATAAGACACAAAAATTCCAGTGCTATGTATAGGCTACCTCCTTTTGAATTGCTTGCCAATGGGACCCCACAGACCTCAAACAGTTAATGTGATCCTTGCACAGTGCCCACTTGAATAGTGGGAACTTACTTATACTTTCTACATTAAAGATATAATACATCTTCCTAGTAGAAGAGTTACATATTCTTTGTTACATACAAAAATTGCAGATATTTAAACCAAAGAGCACAGATTCTGATATGAATAAGTAGAGTTTTACCAATGTCAAACAGCTACCAGAATATCCCCTCACTTACTGATAGAAAGTGAATCCCTTCTAAAGATAATAATGCAATATAGAATTGTCCTTAAACAAGGGCATAGTCAACCACTAACATCCTGTGAAATGCAGAGCCAAGTTGAACAATTGGGTCATTTAGAAGAGCTGACAGTCCTCAGACTGTCTCCTTGATCTTATCTAGCTACCATACCAACCTTATCTCAAGGTTCTTGGTGATCGTGAATAAGATACTAATACAAAAACTTACATAGACTCTGTTCTGTTTAAAAAAAATACAGATTGCAAACTGGTTCATCGAGATGTAACTTCCAATCAGCCATGGGATCTTAGGAGCAAGCATTAGACACTCTACCGTGCACTGTATTACTAAATAGTGATATTCAGTATGTTATGACTATAACACCTTTTAGTTTATAAGATTCTCTACTTATAATGATTGGTGGGGGGGAGGTTGTATACCTGGCACTCTATGTTGGTAGAACAAGACCATAGAGGTTGTGAAGATAGAATGCAATGACATCACAAAATGAATGTTGTTAAACCACTGACCTATACACTTACAACAGTGAGAATGATAAATTTCATCTTAAGGATATTTACCATAATTCTAAGAAAAGGATAGTGAAGTTCAGCATGATAGTTGTATAAACCGATAATCCCAGAACTTGGGAGTCTGAATTAGGAGGATCAAGGTTTGAAGCTAGCCTACACTGCATAGCAAGATCCTATCCCCAAATTAAGGAAAACATAACAAAATATTGGTATTCGTGTGAGGAAATAACTCACTCATAACATGCTCTAGGGTATTCATTGTACACATATGAGGACCTGAATTCAATTGTTAGCACTCAGGTAAAAGCCAGGCAGGAAGGCTGTATGCCTTCGGAAGGAAGGCAGAGACAGGAGGATCCTTGGAACTAGCCAAATTGTGAGGGACTCTGTATTTAAAAACAAGGTGGGGAGCCACCTACATGATTTCACGCCTCCATGTAATAGAAATGCAAATGCATAAACATGTACATAATGCATTGGTATTAAACAATATAAACCTAAACATTCAAAACAAATTATTTTGTTGTCATCATAGATTATTCAAGAACCCTATTTAGAGATCCAAAATGAGGATTAAGAATAGGCAACTATTTAGAACTGATCTGGAAGCCTTCTCCCTGAGGAGGAAAGAGCTATCATCATTCTGGAAAGAGCTGTACAAGCTGCCAAGGGGGTGGGGAGTAAGCAATCAACAATCCTACTCAGCAGAAATGCCTAGAAACAACGATGATCAGAAGAGCAGAACATCTCAAAAGGTGCAATGGTAGTACTTACATTCTGGGCGTAACTAACACTAATCTAATTGAACCTGAGCCCCTCTATCTGGATAGGACAGAACTCATGTCTGGAACTGTAACCTAGCCCACTATTTATGGCATGGAAGGGCCGTAGACCTTACAAGATAAACTATTACTGCTACTTTCCTAAAACAGTATAATTTCCAACTGCATTCTCCATACTTATCCTTATACTCAGGGATAAGTGTAGCTATCACCTTCATCAAGAAAGCTTTTCTTCTTTTTTTTTTTTTTTTTTTTTTTTTTTTTTTTTTTTTTTTTTTTTTTTGCAGACACTATTACAGAAAGCCACAACTGCTCAAATTCAAAGAACAACTAACTGTAGGGTGCCCAGCCTCAGTTGATACTTCTACAGTAAAACTCCTACACCTAAAACTAAGGAAAGATAATGGAAGAGAGAGAAACACATTGTTAGAGCCAGAGTACCAACAAAGGACATCTGCTGAGATATAGTCATCTTTATATGACAGGGAAGCTGTACCCAGGAAATCTCAACAATATGGTTGGCTAAACAAAACCTTAAAAAATTATATCAATTGACATGCCAGCATGGATCTGTAATTCTCACAGGGCTTCACCTCTAGAAGAGTTATATGCAACTGATCATTGCTAGAAGAGAGAAAATCAGACTAATCCAGGTTCAAGCCCCATGACAGGTTAGCCAATACCAGCCCTAAATACATATAAGAAGCACTAGTTTCAGCAGATTATATTTATCAAATTATATACGTATATGTTAACAAATATAATTTCAAAATAAGCTATGAATTTGAGAAGGGGGAATTGGCAGGAGGAGAGAGGGAAAGAAATACTATTACCACATTGAAAGACTTGAATTTTAAATTATGTTTTCAATTGTCTGAGTATTCCTATAGGCTGTAGTTCTTTATAAGTACTACTAAGTTTGTTGTATTTTAGTCTTTACATATGAATTTTAGCTATCCAAATAATGGAGAGTGAAGATTGTTAGAAGCATGTTTAAAATAATAATTCTGAAATTTCCCAGATTTGTTGATTTGTTGCCCATGAATCTTAAAGAGTGATATGCCAGGAATTTCAAAACAATGAGACACTTGCTTTCTTCGTTGTATGTTGCAAATCTAAAATGTACCGTTGTTGATGAATAAACATACTTTTTATTTTAAAAAGTAAAGAGAAAAAAGTAATAGGTAAATATACTAGGTCAGCCTCCATAATATGATTTTTTCCCTGCTTGGGCTTGCTTTATGCTGCAGAAGCCACAAGACCTTTGAACAAGATTCTCAAGCCGCTGTTTAACACCAAACCCAGCAGTCCACCTAATGTATCTGGGTGAATTTTTAATTGAACTTAGCTTTTATTTAAATGACCAAAATACTGCTAGATCCAATTCCATCATTAAAAATATCCATTCCAAAACTAACCAGTCTAAAAATCTGTATACAGCAGAAACATCTTCCCCAGTTGTCACTGACACACTAGCACAGCAGATTTCATTAGGCATGTATACTTTGAAACAACATTAAGTACTTAGAGCTGTAAGGACTGCTGAAAAGTAACCTATTTTAGCAATTAAAATTTTTGATTTATTTTCACATTCTGAGATACAGTCCATATGAAGAACTAAGGGCACAAATCTTTGTTGCAAACTATGGGGAGATTACAAAATAAAATGCTTCCCCTCACTGAGATACAAGTATATCCAGATGATTTACAAAATGTGTCACTTATTATGAGGGAACAAACACTTCAGTCCCTTGTATGCCATACAGAATATTGTAAACTGGTCACAGAAACTACTTCAGGCCAATAGCTAAATGTCTATGCAGCTGTCTGATTTTATGAAGTCTCCCATTAGCTGTTACTTTTAACTATTTTCTAAAGATTTATTTATTTATTATGTATACAGCATGAATGACTGCAGGCCAGAAGAGGGCACCAGATCTCATTACAGATGGTTGTGAGCCACCATGTGGTTGCTGGGAATTGAACTCAGGACCTCTGGAAGAGCAGTCAGTGCTCTTAACCTCTGAGTCATCTCTCCAGCCCTATTCTTGACTTTTATTTTTTCTTTATACTATTTTTATTGATTATTTGGGAATTTCACATCATGAAACCAGAACACTCACTTCTCAGTCTTCCCTCTGACCCTATGGGCTTCCCCTTAAAAAAAAAAAAGGCCAATTTGTGTTGTCCATATACTCACTGTAGAATGATCAAACTCCCAGTAGCCGGCCCCTTAAAGAAAACTGAGTCCTTTCCTACCCACACCCCAGCCAGAAGCCATCAGTTGTGGAGAGCTCCACTTCAGCATCTCTATCACAATTTTTAAGCATTCTCCTTGATGGCTTTATGTCTAGCTGCTAGATTTTTGAGGGCTGGAGATAGAGGTTGTCACAGAAGCCTTGTATGTCTCTCTTTTTCAGCTGTGAGTCTGCAGTCATCAATACCATGGCAAAAGTAGCTGTGTTGTCCTTCACGGTCACGGGGAACACAATACACAGGGTTTCTGGCAAGAGCACAAACCACAGACATCCACGTGGTCTCCAGTATCAGTATGTACCACTGACCTCAGTATGGTCTCCAGTGGCAATACAGACCATGGACATCAAAACAACCCCCTGCCACTGCATGGACCACAGACACCATCATAGCCCTCCAAAGCAGCACAGACTGTAGACATCTATATGGCCTATGGTGGTAACACAGGCCATAGACATCAACATAGACCTCAGCTACAACAGTACTACAGATTCAGACATGGCCCTTGGAAAGCAGCATGAACCCAGACATCACTATGGCCTCACTTGGTAGCATAGGCCATTCACATCAACATGGCCCTCTGGAGGAAGCACAGTCCATGGATATTAGCATGGGTCAGTTGGTATCCCAGACTTGTCTCTATGGCCTTTGGTGGTAACTCAGGCCAGGGATATCAACATGGATGCTGTAGGACCACGAACATACACATGAATCTCTAGTGTCAACATGTTTTGGGGAATCAGACTACAGATACCAATATGGCCTCCAAAGGTAGCATGGACCACAGAGGTCTTTGAAAATGTCCCATTCAGAAAATGAATCATTCTCCTTTGGACATCTTGTCAGCTACTCAGAAGCAGGGTGATTGTGCTACTAGGAAGTGTGTTCAGGGGCTGAGTCAGAGTGTAAGCTCCAGGCTACTGCATACCACCTCAATGACACCATTGTGCTGTTACCATGCAGCTTCACAATTACCAAGGTGATTTAGGTGTTGAGTCTGTGTTCAGAATCTTCTCAAAGAAAAGTCATCTCTAGTCATTGTTCTATTGGTATTTGTCTCTGCCCTTAAAAGTATCTGCTATTTTTAAAGAGCTTATGCCATTCTAACCACTCCCAACATAGAATAGAAATATGTTTGCTGGGCACAGATAACTTCTCTCAGTCCATCTTTCTGCCAAATTTCATCCAAGCAGCAATGCGCTCTTGTGCCCTATGGATATCACATCCTATTGTTTCTTCTTCCTTTTTTAATTATTTAAAACTTTAGTAGATATATACATTATATATTAATCATATGCACCCCTACTACCTTCCTCCACCTACCCTGTACCTCTCTCCAATGTATCCCCCTTTCTGCTTCAAGTCTTCTTTTTTAGATAATCCAGTGATTCCACCTAGTACTGCTCATATGTACAAGGCTGTAGGTTTAGCCATTGGTGCATAAGAAACTTGCCGGTGGCTATACCTCAAAGACAAATGAGTCTCCCTCCTAAGCAGCACCAACTGCCAACACTTTCTTAGCTAGGTGTGGAGCCTTAAGATTCCCTCCCCTGTCTGTGCTGAAATTTTTAACTGGCTTGCTCTTGTTCAGGTCTTGTGCAAGTAACCACAGTTGCTTCGAGTTCATGGTGAAAGCCATGCCGTGTCCAGAAGATAGCATTTAACAGGGCTCCTCCTCATCCTCCAGCTCTTATATTCTGCCCCCCCCCCCATGATGTTCCCTGAGCCTTGGAAAGGAGTGAACACAGATGTCCTGTCTGGCTGATCACTCAGTTACTAACTCACAGAACGTAAACAGTCAGGAGTCTTGTATCATCCACTGCTCACTGACCTTCTTAAAAGGAAATAGCTGTATGGCCTGAGGCGAGGAGACAAAATTCTAGACTTCCAGTCAAAAGCTAATATTTGCTCAGCTCTGACTTTTTTTTAATGTCCATCATTTATGAGCTCACTTGAATTTAATCCTAAGGACAATGTTTAGCTATTTATGAACTCTTAGATTTTTAGCTAAATTAAATCCCAGAAGCATTCATTTAAAAATATCTCCTATAGTTGTTATTGATTTCATTTTATTTTTAAAAAATATTTTGATTTTTTTATTTACAGATATGTATCTGTGTGCCTGTAGGAGTATATGATACACACGTAGGGGTACTTGTGGAAGTCAGGAAAAGATTCCCCTAGAGTTGGAGTTATAGGAGATGGTGAGCTGCCTGATGTGGGTGCTGGGACCTGAACTTGGGTCCTCTGAAAGGGCAGCAAGTACTCTTAACCATTAAGATATTTCTCGCCAGGTCGTGGTGGCACATGCCTTTAATCCCAGCACTCAGGAGGCAGAGGCAGGCGGATCTCTGTGAGTTCGAGGCTGGGTCCAGAATGAGTTCCAGGAAAGGCGCAAAGCTACACAGAGAAACCCTGTCTTGAAAAAACAAACAAACAAACAAAAAAAGATATTTCTCAAGCATCCTGATAATTTCATTATAACATAAGGTGTTGTATATTGATTTCTTTTTGGAGAGAGGAAGGGAGTTCATAAGACTCAGGGAGTTGAAGATATTTTCAAGACTTGGAAAGCTCAGAAAATTACAAACTTCATGGAGCTAATCTCTGAGATCTATCAGCCACAGATAATTGGTAAAGAAAAGACTCTTCAGTGGATCTGCCTTCAGGTTGGGCAGGGAGCTCCATGATACAGCTTTTAAGAGTCATCACCCATGTTAGGATGGGCTTTTGGAGACACAGGTATCTTTCAACAACCAATGTTCTTGTAAGTACCCACTTTCTCATCCTCATATAAGTAAATGTATTAAATTCATTGGTTCTTCAAGCTAGATTTAGGTGGAATCAGTACTTGGATGTCTTACTGATAACCTATATGAGGTCAATAGATGTTGGCTCACGTCTCTCCAGGAAGTCGTTCAACCCAAGAGATACTCTCAACTAGGCTACCTATAGACAGCACAAGCTCTCAGTTCTAAGGAGCAGTATATCCAAAGACAATCTATTCATGATGTTTACAGGTGTCAAAAAGGTCAGTTCCATGTTTTATATATCAAGATGTATGCATACACATTTAAGTCTATGTGTCATTTTTATTAAAAGCTAGAGATGGTAGCAAATTGTGTTCAGTTGTGAACTAAGCCATCTTGAGTTCAAACACATGCTGCCTTTTGATTTGACCCACTCTCACAGTATCTGTGCGCCTTACAAGCATTGGCTGCACACACATTAGGAGATATTCTCCATGGGTCTAGAACTTTTTCACTTCTGTATGAAGGGCATTTACTCATTGCCTTGATGTAGAAATATTGCAAAGTTGCCCAAGAGGAGAAATAAGATTTGGTTCTCTCTGGGATAACAGACATTTTCTCTTTCTTCCTAGTAATTTCAGGTGGTATAGAAAGTGTCTTTCTCTCTCAGTGTCTCAGAAAACACACTGGGTTCCTAACGAGCATCATAAGAATTCATTCATTCATTCATTCTTCTTCTTCTTCTTCTTCTTCTTCTTC
>CABHPQ010000248.1:29474-45159 GCA_902168405.1 Peromyscus aztecus
TCCCTCTCCCTCTCCCTCTCCCTCTCCCTCTCCCTCTCCCTCTTCCTTTCCTTATCACTCTATATCACCCTTTTCTTCCTTCTTCTCCCCTTCTCTCTCAGGCATTCCTTTTATAAGCTAGAAATTTTCCAGGTTCCAGCTGTCCCAGGCTCACTATATGTATAGTATGTATTAGGTCCTTCTCACACTGCCAAGAGGACCAGACAGGAAGGGCAGCTTATGGGACAATTGAGCTTGTACTCCCTGTTCTGCTGACAAACTACCTAATATTTTTTAGTTCCTCACCTCCTCACTGCAAGTCCTCCCAGAAGCCGCAATACTATGACAATTTTGGACCTCTGTAAGCAATTATCAACATGTAGCCCAACTATAGGCAGATAAAAGGAAATCAGTACAAGGTTTGGCAATATCCCAGTTACAGCTGGGAATGCTTCCTACATCAATAGGCATTATGTGATACAAGTTATAACATTCATACTGAGCAAGTTGTATGTATGTATTTAGAAATACATATATATACATATATGTAACAATAATTAAAGAAAAGATTCATGAATTTAAAAGAGAACAAAGGGGAAGGGTATGTGGAAGGGTTTGGAGGGAGGAAAGGGATAGAGAAAATGTAATTTATACTATAATCTCAAAAAATTTGAAATAAATTTGAAAATTTATGAAAAAGTTAAGTTAAAAAACAGTAGGCATTTTATTTATTGCTCTGTGTATCATTTATTTCTTACATCTTAGGAAATCTAATCTTTGAACTAAGTACTGTAAATAAGGGTGGTTTATGGCACTTGGGAGCCCTTTAGAATATTCAGACTGAGTTGCATTTCAAGGATCCTGAAGGTTCTTCTTTTTGTTTTTGTTTTTTGTAATTTCTATCACTATTGCCAGGACTCTTTCAGATATAAAAGTAAGGGAAAAGTAAGGGGGCACACACATATAAAAATCACATGTGGAGACTTTGAGAAGAAAGAGCATGCAAACCCAACTCTCATTCTTTACTCCCTTCATCCTAGAGGATTATTTCTCTTGGCTTTTAGTATATCTGGTTGCAGATTTTACACTCTGTCCAAATAGGATAAAAAAGCTCCTTTCTGAAAGGAATGGTTTTAGGGACAGTTTGGAGAGGTAAACATGTGACTCTTGAGTTTCATTTTTATATGAATTGTGTTATCCAATCTGCATGATAAGTGAGATCTCTTCAGCTTTCTAAGGGCAGAAGATATATTACTGAGACAGCTACTAGCCAATGTCCCTTGAAATCACATGACTCAATACTTTTACACTGTTTATTTGTGGTGTGTGTGTGTGTGTGTGTGTGTGTGTGTGTGTGTGTGTGTGTGTGTATACAGTAGCATATATGTATAGGCCAGAAGACAATTTGTAGGATTCAGTTCTTTCTTTCAATCCTGTGTTTCCCAGAGATTGAATCTAAGTCATCAGGCTTCACCTTGATGAAGCACTTTCACCTACAGGCCCTCCTCACCAGCCCAGAAC
Organism: Peromyscus aztecus; assembly: GCA_902168405.1. Lineage (NCBI taxonomy): Eukaryota > Metazoa > Chordata > Mammalia > Rodentia > Cricetidae > Peromyscus > Peromyscus aztecus. Next base: position 30,975 of record CABHPQ010000248.1, read on the forward strand.
TTCTATATTTTTATAAAATTTAGTAACATGCATTTTTATTCAGTCTTGCTGATTAGTACATTTCTAACACTTATTGAGTTGATCAGTGGACTGAACACAGATTAGCATAGGTATGTAAGCCCTTGAGAACAAGTGTACATTCTGCTATTTCCTTCAAATTGACTGTATAATCTGGGCCCAAAGTAGAGATGGAAATTCAATGTAAGTTTTAATTCACGTGAACATGCTTTTTTTAAAGCTGTATTGTCTTTGTATGCTTTACCTCACACTGTTTGCACATTTGCCAAGAGTTGATTCATACCCTGTGCAGTAATTGATTAATCCAACTATAAAATTAAATATCTGTTTGAGTACATCTTAGAAAGTAATTGCTTTCTCATAATGTATGTCATTACTGTAGTGTGGCATTAAGCATTGTCATTTAACAAAGGAATGCTGCCAACAATGTATCCTATTGCTCAGAGAGCAAGAGAATATTTATAATTATCTCTGAGTTTGTTTCTACAAGGTCTTTGAAAATGTGTTATTTAATCTTCCTTTTTCTTTGAAAAAACATGCTTTTGAACGATGAGTCTAACGTTTTTGGCTCTTCTTTACATTCAATTAGAACTAATCAACTTAGTATTGATGAATATGATTCTGTCATTGTTCTCAAAATCTCTACTTGGCTAAGTTTGTATTGGGCATTATTCTAGTCCTTTGAGGAAAATGGATTGTCAAAACTCAGTGTAATTCAGTTTTCTGATGGCCATGATTGTATCTCCTATTCATCACAGTTTTGTTTGTCTATTTAGGTTTTGGTTTAGAGATAGGGTTTTCTAAGTTGCCCAGGATGGTGCCAAATTTGCAATTTTCCTGGTTTGACTCAAATATCTGAGGTTGCAGATATTGTTAACATTCTGGCTGTTTGTTCCAGTTTTAAGTGGATTTTCTTGAAATCACTGTGGTTACACTTGCTGGTAGATCTATATTCACATTCATTTTTTTCTACTCAAATTCTGTTCACAGTGAATATTAAGTATTTATTTATATTGTAGCATTGTTTTGCTGTTCTTATAATCACTCTAATATAGATATTATTTTTAGAGCCTTTATTTATCTGGAGGAACTGTTAATAGTACACAATCTAATAGCAAAATGTAAAAAGTAAAATTTCAGTAAATGCAAATTAAAGCAAAACAACAGCAAGAAACTTTCAAGAACATCCCTGCATTATTAAGAATATTCTAAGGAAAGAATTGATGTTGAAGTATATTCCTAATGATTAAGAACATAATCAACAATAATAACAATTTCTATGATGCTGTCTTAGGGTATAGGTTAATAAGAATACTAATATGTTTCTTTCTTTATTTTCTAAAGCCAAAAAACTGTTAACAGTGGTTCATGAACCATACTTTAAAACACGCTCTTCTCATTTGTTTTTACTATAGTATTTACTACTCATTTAAAATATTCTCTTTTCTTCTTCCTTGTTTTGTTTTTATCATAGCATTTACTGCTCACTTATATAAATTTAGAGAAATTTGAAGTCACAAACTGAATGATTAAGTTTTACATCAAATAAATGTTATGATACAAAGACCATTGACATAAACCCTCATATAGAGCCCATTCCTGATATAAGCAATGTCACCAGTAAGAGTTAACTATATCATGCCTAACTGTTTATATTATTAAAGAGGTATTAACTGAATTCTGTGGACAAAAATTTCACAGGTCAGTTACATGTAATAGCCCTGAGATTCTCCAAAGAGACTGAAAACATTTTAGTTATTTTGGTGGCAGCTATGGACACTTCTGTTGTAATACTGAATTGTTTTTCTCCTAAGAAGTATTATAGACAATAATACGACAAAGTCCAGATATTTAGTGAGCTTTTTTGAGGAAGAGTCAAATATAGTCATGTTAAGCATGCCTCATCTCTCCAAGGCATTACTTTGTACACTAACCCCCACCAAAGACATGTAGCTGCAATGCAAAGATGTTCATCTCCACTAGACACGTTTTGGAAGAAGCATTCCTTATGAAAAGCTCTAGACAGATTCTGAGTTTCTGAAAATGATAGAAGCAGGAACATTTCCATTGGTTCTGTGTGGTGAAGACTTCTTTTATCAAGGTGTCTCCTGGCCACCTAAGCATTGGATATATTGGATGGCTTGTAAGGACCACTACTTGGCCTGCTCACCATCTTACCTCCAGTGCTAGAATGATACTTGTCACGGGATATCATATCACATCATGTCATATCATAAAGTTTGGTCATGAATGCTTCAGCTCCTGTTCACCAGAATCCTACTAAGGAAGTCTATAAAATTTAAACCAGCAGTGCAATATTTTTCAGATAATCTCCAGAGGACCTGCTAAAAAAATTAAAATCATTATCTCCTGGAAACAATATGCTTGAATAAATCCATTTCTCTAACAAAATTAATGAATTGGCCCAACTGCATGAGGAGGCTCCTCTAGATTACAGTTTTGGAGGCTGAAGGTCCCAATACCTTCAGGTGTTGATAAGGGATCTCCTTGACTGATTCAGCTAATGGTGGATAGCAATGATGAGAGATTATGTGTGAAAACAAATCATATCTCATGCATCAGGCCAGAGAATGATGAGGATCCCATTGTTCCTCACAAGAGTGTGACCACAGTTACCCTAAGGATATTCTCTTGTCTTCTACCAAAATGTTCTATAACACCTCCATACCATCAACCTGAAGACCAAGCTTCTAACACATGAAGTGATGTAAAAATATATTGACAGACATCTAAATCACAGCCATGTTCTTAATTCAGGAGTTCCAACTTATTTGATGATTTCCTTGGGTAGTGATACTAGGGGATTATGGCTCTCATCTTCTATCAGGACAATATCCATTTAAATATGTGAGTTGGAGGCTGAGAGATATCTCAGCAAAGGAAGTGCTTGACATCTAAGCAAGAGAACCACAGTTAATATCTCCAGCACCAACATAAAAGCCAGGCAGGCGTGGCCATGCCCTGTAGCCAGATCCCTGAAGAAAGGTGATTAGCTACACTGGTGCAAATCAGTGATCTCTATGGTCAACCATAGACTCTGCCCCAAAAAATATAAGGGGATAATAATTAAGGATGAATGTCAGCATCAACTTAGACTCCCACATGCACACACACATATTCACATGCACACTCACACAAACTTATGAGACCACATCCATATGAACATACATATACACATGAGTGCAAACACACATTAACAACAATTTCTAGGATATGATTTCTTTCTGAAAAACAGATGAAACAATCCAGAATCATCAACAAAAGAAAAAACTGGGGGCACAATGAAGTAGAAAACCTCTTTTATATTGAGTCATTATTAAATTGCCCACGACTAAAACATACATAAGCTCCTTCTCTTCTCTAAGAAGAAAAAAAGCCAAAAAAATTTTCAGTTTCCATTGTGTGGATTTTTTAAAGAAATGTCTTCCTGTAGTGCCCATGAAGTATTAAATTTTAATGCCACAGCAGTATCCTAATTTCTAAAAATCACTTCCAGAAACAGATTAAGGGCCCTGCAGGTGGGAAGCACATTATGGCTTCCCTGGGAACACAGTGTGAGCACAAAATGGCGGGCAAAAACATCTAGCTAATGGGAAGCACCCTTTTTCACATTTCTTAGCATCCAACTATGGAAGAAAATATAATTTAAAATTTTCAAAACTAATTTAATTTTAATTTTTAATTATCTGTTGTCTATCAAATCTCACAGTTAATTAACTTTTCACACTGGTCTACATCTCTTAATTATATGCTGTCACTCTATAGTAAAATTTAGCAGAACAGTACTGACTAATATAAAAATGTTAAGGCCAACTTCTATTACACATTTAATGGATTTTATAATAAGGTAAAAGCCTGATTGTAACCATTTGATACCAAATAATAAGATTCAAAAAATGGCATTTCAGAAATTCTAAAATAAATTGTTATACTCATCCCTACCATATACATATACCTGAAACTGTTACTCGTTATGAAAAGGAAATTACTGCTGTTATAGTCATTGAATTTTGAAGTTCTTTGAAGACATGATTCACTTGTTGCTAGCCTTTGATTTCTCCTACCATAACAATCTAAGTGTTTTCCAAGACTATTTAACAGTTAAGAATATTATGGGAGTAACCAACCACTTTCTGATTGGATATAAAGCTTACTCTATAAAATTGAACTCACGGCTGTATGGTTAACTGTTACAAACATAGTTGGCTCCTAGATAATAACTTAATACTATTCTGCTAAATAGACATAATAACAACATATCCCCTAAATTCTTATCTTTATACCCATAGGTTATTGCATCTATCAATCCTCATCAGAGAAGCTTCTTTTTGGCAATGGATGGTGGTCAGTAAATACTAACATCCAGTCAACTCTTACTGCACAGAATAAGAGTCTGTAGAGTGCTCAGATCTAAATGAGACATCTATATTGCATTCTCTTTCTATCTAAGGTTTAGGGATCATTAAGGAAGAGAAGAAAGAAAGATTGTAAGAGCCAGAGGGCATGGTTATCTGTGGGAAAACAGTGTTTTTTCAGACATGACAACGTAGTTGCACACATGAACTCACAACAGCTGAGACTGGATGCACAACACTTGGGCTAGCCAAAACCCCATCATGGATGGTGGGGCCTCATCAAGGCCTCAAGTCCCACCTCTATCTGAACAGCTCTTGGCAGCTAAGAGCTGCTGGAAGAGGAAGAGTCATTTGTCTTCAGGAATATGGACAAGGCTACCCATTTTCAAGTAGATGGTCCCACATCTGTGGACATACAGGCCACACTAGATGGGTTCAGTGGGTATTATGTTTTTAAAGAGAAAATACTTGAAGTTGGGTAGGAAAAGTGGAGTGGATAGGGTAGATATTGAATAGGAGGACTGTGGACTAGATTGGTTTCAAACACATATGTATGTGTGTATCTGTTGAACAAAATATTTAAAAATAATGATTTCTTCTGATAACAATTTCTATGGTTTTAAATGTAAATCTCAGGATTCCTATGTGACTACAAAAAAACAAACAAACAACAACAACAACAACAAATCTAATGATTTAAATAAAGGATGGATTCCTTCTTTATATAGTAAAGGTTTGATCATGTGATATAGGTAAGATTTTAGAAATATTTAATAAAGCTTATATGGTTAAATATAGTCAAATGTACCACAATATTTCCCAACAAATGTTTCCCAGAAATTTGTACAATAAATGAAGATAGGTATTATCTAGCTATATGGCAGAAAGGACCTGGATTGCTCCCATACTTTCATTTCGATTCTATAACTCTCTGGTAAGTCAGTGCCTAGATGTAGAATTCAACCCCTAGTTGTCTCATTTTCAGAGCTTATAAAATGAAAGATGTCTAGAACTAAAATAGACATGAAGGACTATCTGGAGCAGCAAAAGAATCTAGCAAATGCAGGCCAAAGATGTTTCAAGTATCATGTTACCTCATTGGTTATTATTGAATTTACTCTTACTGGATTTTGAATGAATCCAAAATTATGAACCAATTTTGAGTTTTAATGCAACTCTATCAACTTTTATTTCTACATATGACATAAATTTATTGAGTTTTACAGGCCTACTAGAATGAGAGCAATGGCTAAAACTACTTTATAAATAGAATTTATTGAGATCTCCAAAATACACTAGACATAAAAAGATCAAATAACACTGAAAATTAATCATGAATATTATTTAAAATGCTTCTAAATTTATATATTTACTCTAAGTTATTTAAACTTTGTTATAAAATGTTGAATATTAAAAGAAAAATCACAAACAAAAGTTACCTAGACTCAAAGACTACCCAACACAATGACCTTCTTCTATATTATCAAATTGGTGTTTGAGACAAAAGCTGTGGAGCCACACACTGGATTTCAAATTTTCACAACGGAAAACTTTATATTCACTCATCCACCATCAAAATGAAAAATCCAGGACAGATATGTCCTTCTTCACACCTTCATAACATTTCTTCCTCTAGTATTTAGCCTTCTTTTTCTCTTTACTATGTTATGCTGTACCCACATGTACATTTGCAGACACACACAACACACACACACACACACACACACACACGCACACGCACACGCACACGCACACACATACACACACGCACACACACACATACACACAGCTCAGCAGTAAAGAGTGTTCCTTGCTCCTCCAGAAGTCCTGACTTCAGTCCCCAGCTCCCAGGTCAGACAGTATATAATGACCTGTAACTACAACTCCAGGGAATCTGACACCCTCACCTGGCCTTCAGAGTCACTTGCACACATGTGCACATGCACCCACATATAAATGAACAATAAAATTAATCATATGCATGTAAGTTCGTGCGTGTTTTATTGGCTAGATTTTGCATATGAGGAAGAGTATGTGTTTAGTATGTGGGGTTTTTTTTGAGATTCTGTAATCTCACTTAGTATTACATGTTCTAAGTCCATCTATTTTCCTGGAAATCTTGTGATTACATATTTCTTTAGAGCTGAATAGTATTCATATATATTGTAACAGGTTCCAGGCCACAGCATAACAGACAGCATGTTAGAGGCACCATTCTGACCTTAAAACCCTCGATGTTGGCCGCCAACACCTGCCACAATGGAAACAAAGACCTACAGGGAGGACTTCCGGAAAAGCCTCCAAGGAAAATGTCGGTAAAGGTGTTATCCTTGCTGTTCCACTTCCTGATAACTGAAGTATGCCAACCAGGATATGTTTTTTTGTTTGTTTGTTTGTTTGGGTTTTTTTTTTTTGTGTGTGTGTGCATAAAAGACAAAGAGCTAGAACTTGGTGCTGCCTGATTTGGGCAAGTTCCCAGCAGCTGCCAGAAGGCAATAATGACTTTCTTTTTGGCTATAAGAGTGTCAGTGGATAAAGCACAGGGACAAATAGAAAAATGAATGGAAACACATGAACTATGAACCAATGGCTGAGGGGACCCCAACTGGATCAGGCCCTCTGAATGGGTGAGACAGTTGATTGGCTTGAACTGTTTGGGAGGCACCCAGGCAGTGGGACCCGGTCCTGTGCTCATTGCATGAGTTGGCTGTTTGAAAGCTGGGGGATATGCAGGGTCGCTTGGCTCGGCCTGGGAGGAGGGGACTGGTCCTGCCTGGACTGAGTCTACCAGGTTGATCTGAGTCCTCGGGAGAGGCTTTGCCCTGGAGGAGGTGGGAATGGGGGGGGGGGGGGTGGGGGGAAGGGGGGGGGGGGGGGAGGGGGGAGAACAAGGGAATCCGTGGCTGATATGTAAAACTGAGTGGTATTGTAAAATAAAATAAAATAAAATAAAATAAAATAAAATAAAAAGAGTGTCAGTGGGGTGATCTCTGATGGCCTTACCTTGCAAATATTACCTTGAACACACACACACACACACACATACACACACATATATATGAACAAATTTTTATTACATTCATCTCTTGATAGACAACCAGATTTAATCCAATTCTTTTGGAATAGTGAATAAATTGCCAGAGGTCAATACATTGATAAATCCTCTGACTGATATAAATATCAACAATGATGCTTTGAATTATATTAATGCTCAATTGCCACTATTTGTTACTTCCTTAATAATAATTATTATAACTTTCATTGACAATGGTCATTATTAATACAAATGCATTTCCCCCCACCAAAAAAATTCTCTGTAACCATACAGTTTGGAGGTTCAGATACTTACTTTCCATACTTTAATAAAAATGGTTACTTTTAAAATGTCTTGTTATATCTTATTAGTTCTATGCTAAGACCTTATATAATTTAATAATCTGCAATGTATTATTGAAACAAAAACTGTGGTTCCCTTAAACTTGAATCTTACATTTACTGCATCAAAATAAAAAGTAAGTATAAAACATGATTTTTTTTAAAAAAAATTACATAAAATTTGCTTTAGCAATGTATTAAATGCAATTCAGCAGCTCAGCAATATTTTAGATGTGAACTATTACTCAGCACTTTTAAACAATCATATGGCTTATTTCCTCTTCAAGGTTAAGCCGGTATTATAACAGGGTTATAGCATCTTTTCTTCCACATAGAGGGCTATTATTAAAACAAGAAGATGCATGAAAACAGATGTTGACTGACAGATAACCATTTAGAAAGCTAGTTAATATTCACAAACATTATGAAGAGAGGTAAACAGAAAAATCATTACAGTGTACACATCTTCCTAGTAAGAAGCTATGTATAACTGAAGAGAAAAGGGATCATGCTGATGTTGAACTCATAGAGAACTGCCTGCCTCTGTCTCCAGGGTGTGGGATTAAAGGTGTACACCACCAAGACTGACGAATAACCTTTTCTCATGTCCGCATTGTTTTCTAGTCCTAAAACAGTCTGATTCCACGTCCCAAACAGTGACAATGAAACCAAAAAAAAAAAAAAATGATAGTTACTAAATGGCCAGCATCACACATAAAACCTAAGTCCATACTTTAATGGCGTCATAAAATATCACACATTTCCATTTGGATTCATAATGTGACTTTAGGTGTTTATAACTACAATGAAACCATAAAATCAGCTCTTAAATATAGCAAACGACAAAGCAATAAAATTAAAGTGCCATATATTAATCTAGAGGTATTATTTTCTCCTTTCTCTTTCTCCTTCAGTGAGCAAAGAAAATAGAAATAGTGAATGTAACTAATTCCTGCACAAGGATCATTAGGCCCCTTTCAGCATCCCATGGGCCTGATATGCTCTGAATATGCTATATTAATATTTTCCTAAAACACTCATTTCATAAGCACAGGAGATGTATGGAAAAACACTCATAAAAAGACTAAATGAATACAGTGACCTTCTGAGGAGACATAAGAGCATGGGCACTTAGAACTGTACTGGAGCCACAATTCCAGTAGTAAGCATATCGGGATGCTGAGCAAATAATATTTTCATCTTACTTTTCCCATCAGTGAATTGAGAACAGAAATATGATGTCATCTAACCTCACAATATGTACCATAACTGAAAGAGAAAGGCACAATATTTAAAGGCTAAAGCTCTAAGCAAATAGAAATATATTTCCTGGAAGCCTTATCATGCGGATATGAGCAGCAGATTCAAATAAAATGAGAAATGACTGCTAGGAAACACCCCGCATCCCAGTAGTACAATTTTTATGGATTTTTAACAATCCCATTCAGGTAACTGATTTATATGTGCTTAATTTGATCGTATGTTCTAAATCCAATAGCCCTCACCTAGCAAGAGGACATTGAGAGTATTTAACAAGCTTACGATGTCTCAGAAGTAAACACCTGTGAAATTTGCTTCACTTACTTCCCAAATATTTCCATTTCGCACATCTTTACCACATTGCTCGGTTTTAGACAGCTGCTTTTTGCACAGCTTCTACAATACATTTCTAGCTGGTGTTGAATTCCGTGTTCCTGCTTTGCTTTGTAAGTGTGTCTAGTGTATTAACACGACAACATGTGTAGAGTGGACATAAGAACATCTTTGTTCACTGTTAAAAGTTTGAACAATCCCCTGATATGCTGATAATAACACCTCTTGTTGGTGTTGGCGTGTGTGTGTGTGTGTGTGTGTGTGTGTGTGTGTGTGTGTGTGTTCTGGCACCTATGTATGTCTTCATTCTTCTACCCATTAGACAATACCCCAACCTCAAGCAGAAGCAAAATGCTAAAGGACTTATGAAGACTGCTGACTTTTTCACCTCTGTGCCTTTGTTCTTGAGCCTTCTGTCTGGGACTTTCCCCCCAATACTCAGCAGCCTTTAGTGTTTGTTTGTTTGTTTGTTTGTTTGTTTGTTTGTTTGTTTGTTTGAAGGATCAGTTAAGATGTCACTTTCTCTAAGACCTTCCTAGGTGACTAGATTCCAAGAACCATACTTCCTGTGTGCTCCTGGGCATAGTATGTGTACTCCATTGTTGCACTTACTATGCAATTATTTATCGTCTGTCTGTCTGTCTGTCTGTCTGTGTCTTCCCGTACAGTGATTTGTTCAACTTCGTATTTCTGGCTCTGAATGTTTATATTATTTCCTGACTAGATATTTATAAGACATTATTGTGAACATTAGTTATTCTGAGGTGTCTTACAAAAGAGCTATCAAGGATGACACCATCTTAATATGATCCAAGTAACTCAGAAAGTACCAAGAATTTACTTCTGCACAATTAAATTTAGGTTCTGAGTTCTACCATGTGACAAATCTCTTGTATTTGTTCTGCGCATGTACATTTTGCATAACAAAGTCATATCTGTTTTTCTGCCGAGGTATAGTTCAATAATGCATTTCTTTGTTCATAGTCCCATTGCTAACATGACCTATTGTTAGACCAAGAAATATTTAATTGTTTATAAACTGAATTTCTTTTACAATACCTTTTGAGGAAAAAAATCATGTTTTCTTATTAATTTCTTGAAAAAATTGAATATATTCTACAATCCAAATACTGAGTTTATACTGATAGAACAAATCAGGAAAAACTCTAAGTTTAAAAGCTTTGTAGCTTCTTAAGAGCAAAGAAAAGGCAAGAACTGCTGAGGTGACTCAAAGTAAAGACACTTGCCACTGAGTCTGATGAGCTGAGGCTGCTGCCTAGAGCACACATGGTGGAGAACTGGCTCTGCAAATGACCCTCTTAGGAGCTCTGACCCTTGCCTTCGTATACACACACACATACACACACACACACACACACACACACACACACACACACACACACACACGCTACTGTAATAAAAATGATTTAAATTTTATTCAAGGAAACAACCAAAATAGGTAGTTTCAAAGAGATGGTGTTCTAGGGACTAACTGGAAGGTGGTTTGGGTGGGTGATTCTGTGAAGGAGACAGATGACCATCCGCAGTGGGAGGATTCCAGAAAGAAGGAACAGCTGGGTAATGACCAGGAAGTAGACTGAGCAGAAGGAAAGGTAGCACAGCATGGCAGGGAGAGCTGGCCAGAGGATGGAGTGTAAAAGGAAAGTGTCACTGAGTCAGTTCATGTTGGCTTTACACTTGGATATCAGACGCTGAAAACTTTCAGGCATGAAATCTGACTTGTGTTCTTAAAGATTCCATGTAGAAAATGGATTTGAGTGGGATAAGGACTGAAAGCTAATAGTAGTGGTGCAGCTAGGATACACATGATGTCTGGAATGGGAGAACAGTGGTGACCTGGGAGGTAGAATTGAGAGGGTTTGTTCAAGATAGCACGTGAGGAGGAAGGGAGTGAGATTACCCCAGGAACAGCCTCATGGTTTTTGGTTTCCATTATCAACACAGTGGAAAAGGATAGGAAGGAACAAATCATGGCACAAAAATGCAGAATTTTGTTTGTGAAAAGACTGGTTTGAATTTAGTGACAAATTTCACAGTATAAAGTAGGATTTAATGTGTTTGCTATGAGTACTACATGTGGAGATATGGAATTGGCTTAAGCAGTTTTGGGGACTGGTGTATCCACAACCTGATGGGGGAGATCAGTGTCCAGTAGATAATGAAAACCTCAGCTGCTGCCTTAATTCCTTCTTACTCCAGGATGTCCTGTTAGAAATTTCAACTGACATACTTAAAGTCCAATTTCAATATTAATTGCATGAAAAGATCTTCATAAAAACATCTGGAAAAAATATTGGTCAAATTTCTATGTACTGGGACCCAACCAGATGGACATATAAAATTAAATATCATTGGAGATTTTTGAAAATAGAAAGAGATTCATTTTGTTTTCAACCTGGACTTCATGATCAAATAAAGACCTGTAGGTATATTTATTTCAACTATAAGGAGTTAATATTTATGTGGATATAGACCTGATCATTGTTTTTATAATTTTAAAGTTACTACTTCATTATGCTATTTTAATCATCATTCTACCCCACATATTATAATTATATTGATGCTATTATAATTACTTTGATATAGTGTTTTTTCATATATATATATGTATATATATATATATAAAACAGATTTTTATTCTCTCTGTATATAGGTGTGGCTGGAGGGTACTAAAGAAAAGAAGCTATGCCATGAAGTTATCATTAGAGTATAAATTTACAAGCTACCATATCCTAAACAAAAGATGATGAATCTTTTGATAACTCCCCATCTCAAGAATATTTAAAAGCATAATTCAATAAATCAACATGGAGCAGTTGTCAAATCAAGAAAACTTTCTCTCTCATAAAATGACATTTTCCAGAAGATTAATGGAATGGAATCCATTGTGTAAAGCTAAATAAGCCAGTCTTAAGAAAAAAGACAAACACCATATGTTTTATCTCATAGGAAGACCCTAGATTTTAAATTGTGTGTGTGTGTGTGTGTGTGTGTGTGCGCACGTGCACGCGCGCGCATGTGCGTGCACATGTGAATCAAACTACAAAATGGGAGCCTAAGAGGTGGAAAGGAGATCCACCAGGAGAGTGGGGAGGAAGAAAGGGAAGAGAATGGGATCCATGAGACACAAAGGCAGACAGGGTCATTGCAGGAGGACAGCCAAAAGAAAAGGAGCAGGAGAGAAATCAGTAAGAAGAAATTACAAACGTGCTGTGACGAAACTCACTGCTTTGCTATTTTGTTTAATAATTTTTAAAGCTAATAAAATACTTTTCAAAAAATTGCTTGCATGCGGCCTTGAAATATTATATATAAATGGACACTAAGCATAACTAAAAGTAACACTAAATGGACTGATGGATGGATGGATGGATGGTGGGTGGGGGGGTAGATGGACAGACGGACGGACAGATGGACAGATAGATGGATGAAAGATAGATAGATAGATAGATAGATAGATAGATAGATAGATAGATAGATAGGTGATAGATGACAGATAGATGCTTAAATAGAATATTATTAAACATCTTTTATTTAATCTTCCTTATACTAAAAGAAATTAGGTTCCTTAATTGTATGGAAACATCTGGATCCTAAAATGCAGGAGAAAAATCGTATTCTATAAATGTGAGATTAAATTTTTATTGCTCCTAGTTAAGCTTACAGGTCCCAAAGGAAATTACCTTCTGATGAAACTGGGTGAGGCTGGAGGCAGGGGGTGTCACTGCAGAGACAGTGCTCCATAGGATGCCCCGAACCATCTTTTGATGCCTCCAACATTACCTCTGACTTTCTTCTCACAGCTTCAACTATTCACAGTTTTCTGACACTTGTTTTAGCACACATTTTTGGGACTGCAGGGTTTCTGAATCACACAAGCGTCTTGTAGATTTTATTATACGCCAAGTTTTCTGACTCAGAGTGGTGAGGTCTAACTGGGTCATTGCTAAGGAACAGTGAGTGACACACCAAATGTCCAATTTCACTGGTGAAGCTCACTCTGCACTCACAGTGAAACACCCGAGACTAAAGGCATAGTGCACAGCACTCTCCCTTTGCCTGTCTTGAAGGACAAATGGTGATGTCATGGTTATTAAAAATGGGTCCCCAGGTTTGAAGTCAACACAGAAACACTGCCCCTCTTTTCTTTTTTTAAATATAATTGCATCACTCCCCCTTCTCCTCTTTCCTCTCGTCTCTTCCTGTATCCTTCCCAAACCCACCCCTTCTCAGCATCCTCATCTCCCTCTCTTATTGTTATTAGTGCACAAATATTTTCTCTCTGCAGTGACACTCACAGCCTCGTCCAGCTTCATCAGAAGATAATTTCCTCTAGGACTTGTAAACTTAAACAGGAACATTAAAAATTTAATCTCACACTTGCAGCATGGGATCTCTCCTGACATTTTAGTATCGGTATCTCTGCACAATTAAGGAACCTAATTTCGTTTAGTGTAGGGAAGGTTAAATAAAATAGTATTCAATTATTTTTAAACTAAAATGATCCAAATAACACGATCATTTTCTTTGATTGTATATGTTAACTTCCATTTAGTGCTTTAGTGTATTCCGTCTGTTAATTTCATGACTTAAAACTTGTTTTCATTTGCATTTATCTGTCTCTGTGTGAGTGTATGCTTGTGTTCTCTCTGTCCTCTCCCTCTCCCTCCCTCACTCACTCCCTCACTCACTCACTCTCTCTTTCTTTCTCTCTCTCTCTCTCTCTCTCTCTCTCTCTCTCTCTCTCTCTCTCTGTATGTGTGTGTATGTGTGTGTGTGTGTGTGTGTGTGTGTGTGTGTGT
>CABHPQ010000249.1:0-15311 GCA_902168405.1 Peromyscus aztecus
GCTATCAACTGCTGCCCTGGACTAACGGCAGCCCTCACTTCTTACACTTGCAGAGAGCTCACATTCGGGCTTTGCTGCTATTATTCTTATTGAGCAACCCAGTGACATGAACCAGTAAGACTATGTTAGATTTACATTACATGTGCAAGTAGAAACATTTAGTTTCACCTTGAAAGATACATAGGATTCATTTTGTTTCAAAAGTTCTATCAAGTACTTGGGGTCATCTTCAATAAGAGCTTGTTTCAACTCCTACTGGTGTTCCTTGGTATGAGCTTAGCTATGGTCTAAGGCACTCCTTGAAAAAATAATTTGTTAGGCTAAAGGCATGAGTATAGTCCACCCCCACCCCCCCCCCCCCCCTTGGCTCCCCTGCTGCCCTTCCAGGGAGAGACAGCTCACATCCACTCCACACACACAGGTCACACATTTCACAAAAGCACTATATGAACTGTTGTACAAGACTAGAATCAAGGAACGTTCCTTGGTTATATAACAGTTCTGCTGAAGACAATTGTTTTCAGTAATTTCCATTGAGCTCAGTTCTCCAAGGAGTCACAATGCTTTCCAGTTGCATGCAGGGCACTTTTGGAAGCTGCAGTCAATTCTGGAGGCCACCAGGGCACCATCAGCATGTAGCAGCAATTACTGACTAAATGGCACTCTGGTTCCATTCTGCCGAGGGGGCCTGCTTAGAGGCAGGGTGGAGTTGCTCAGAGCTAGATTCTAATGAAACTGAACAAAATACCTAATTTCTAGAGAGTGTGAGAAAAGTTTCAAACGTCTTGTGAATGTGTTGATTTGACAGCAAAACACTTACTCAAAATCAAGTTTCTGTTCCAAATCCAGGCCAAAAAGAAAAGGAAAGCTATATAGTTAGAGGTTTGGGTGGTGTTGCATTTACTATCTTAAACATGCCAATGATGACTGGGTTTTTTGTTTTGTTTTGTTTTCTGGACTTGAACTTGAATTGGGGGCAGGAAAGTGTAATGATTCAGAGCTAAAACGGACCTAGGGTTTTGATTCTGCAGGGAGCTGTGGTCAGTTTGAACTCTCTGAGCCTTGATTTTTTTTCCTACCTTTAAGTATAGGGGTCCTAGAATTTATTGTACACGACTGATTAAATATTAATTGTAATTTTAAATAAAGTGTTGCTTGGCACAGAACACTCAGCAAGCACAGATGTCCATCAAGAAGTGATGATAGACGTATTTTACTACCATAGGAAGAGTCAGTAACTACCACATTCTTGACCTGTCTTCACAACATTCTCTCTCATTCTGTTGATTCACCTGGTGGTGGGCTTAAAATACAGAGGAAGAGCTACCCAGACTTCTAACACACCGGGGGTGACACTGCCGGGGGAAATGGGGTCACTTTCACCCTTGTTGATTTTCCAGACAAGAAGTGTGTGTCTTCATCCCATGCTACGACCAGGTTTCAGTACCTGCTTGTCTCCCAAAGACACAATGCTTTATCTGCCTGGGTGAAAGAACATGTTCCTTCGGAGTGGCACAGACATGATAAGCCGAAGAGCAAGGCTCAGGCTGGGTGTTCTCTGCCCTTCACAATGCAGCTTGATGAGTGAATGAAGGAGGAAGGAGCAGCTGAGGGACACTGGGTTGGGCTTCAGTTTAGTCCCCTAGGCTAAGGGCTTAGACAAGTTTAATGATTTTCAAATGGTCTTGTTTTATTTAGTCATTGCATAAGAACGCCCCAGCACACACCTTTAATCCCAGTCAGATGTCTGTGAGTTTGAGGGTAGCCTGGTCTACAAAGCCAGTTTTAGGACAGTCAAGGCTACACAGAGAAACCCTGTCTCATAAAAAACAAAACAAGAGCGGGGCGGTGAGGGTGCACCCTTTTAATCCCAGCACTTGGGAGGCAGAGGCAAGTGGATCTCTGTGAGTTCGAGGCCAGTCTGGGCTACAGTGTGAGTTCCAGGACAGGCACAAAGTTGTACAGAGAAACTCTGTCTCAAAAAACCAAAACAAACAAACAAACAAAAAAAAAAACCCAACAAAACAAAGGACCCAACCAAGGAGGGTGGCAAGGGGGAACATCCATGGAATTGTCATGTCAAAAATAGGTAAGGGTAGATCAATCCCTATGAATGAAACTAGGGTTGGCAGTCCTAAACTCTGCAATCATCTGCTTCCCCAAGTCCTCCCATTCTCCAGGCCCTGAGTAATCCTCAGACAAATTGAAAAGCTAGGCTGTGTGGCCACCAAGACTCCTGTAGAGTCTCTCACCCTAAGAGCCTCCATGCATACCCACCAGCATGGCACAAGGGCTCACTCCAACCATGCAAGGTCCTTCAGGGGACTTGTGGGTGAAGCCAGAAAATGGCTCTAGGACCTAGTGGATACCAAGGGTCTCCTTTTGGGGCTTCATTATTCTCCAAGGGTAGCTAGTTTATGCCCTTTGCATTTTGCAGGCTCACCACCATAGAATGAGCTTCCTGCAGGCTCAACACTTGCCTCTTGGAGCCATGCTCTGATTATCAGATGTGCACCCAGGCCTTCTCCCTGGGTCTGCTGATAGCCAACTTTGTCTACACCATTCACAGTTGTCATAGCCAAGGCTGATAAAAATCACTGACGCATATTGCCTACCCAGCTGTGGGGGTTGGCACGGGGCCAGCAACCCAGCCATTCATTGGCAATGTTTCAACTGCTTGTTAGCATCATCATTGTCTCTCTCAGGTCTTAAAGGTGTGCTTATAGGCTTGCCTCAAGCCAAGAGGAGTGAAAGGCCATACCCCAAAGAGTTTCCTGAGCTGTTTGACTAGATAGGATGAAGGGAGACAGACATAGGAACCATTGACATATTAAATGTCTCTCAGTGGTTGATAGCATTACATGGTATTTGTTGGCCTCAGTGTGGCAATGTTCATATCTCTGTCTGCTTTTTTCAGAAGCCATCCTATTGTAACCCATTCTAAGATCTGGAGAGGAAAACTTCCTATAGCTGTGTCTTAATCATTCTTGATTTCTCAATTAATTCATTGGTTCATCTATTTGATATACCTTTGTTGAGTAGCCATTAAAATCCTGGGCTTGGGATGTTACTCAAAGGCAGAGGGCTCATCTAGTATGTGTGAAGCCCTGGGTTTGATCTCCATCACCACAAAAACAGTAGTATTAATTAATAATAATAATGTTAGGCTCTAGAGATGAGGGCGGGGAGTGTCTCAAGAGGCTGCCCTGTCCTTAAGAAGTCTGTTGCCTCTACCCGCTGCCCGTTAGAGTATTAGGATGAACTGTGAAGTCAACAGAAGCCACGTGTGAGACAAGAAGGATGACAGAGGCCAGAGGGGTGAATCATAGGTGAGGGGCCGGGACAAATTCATGGAGAGGGCAGTTGAGCTGAGTCATTGCAGCCAGCTGGTGTTTTTCCAGGTAGAGCAGTGAGAAGAAAGGCATTCTACCAGGAGGGCACATGGTGTACCAGGGCAGAGAGGTGTGAATGAGGTCGGTGTACTTGAGCACATGAGTCACACAGACTCCTAGGCTGTGAAAAGGGAGAGACTTAAGGTGGGGCTAGGTGTGCTATTGAGGTCATCATAAGAAGGGTGTGAGCCTTAACTCCAATTGCGGGTCTGATTCTATTGTTGGAGGAAGCCATAGATTGCAAAAGGATGGCCCTGCCTGCAAAAACTAGGTTCAGCCTTCAGATTCAGGTTGAGAGAAGAGGGCAAGACATCTTGTGAGCAAGGCATGCCTGCAGCTGGACGTTGCATCAAGTGAGTGCTCTGAGCCCATAGGAGCAATTTGGAGTTGTTTTGATGGCTAGAGTTCATACTTTGCTCTGGTCCTTGCCTACTCTGCCTATGTCCTGCACCCCACCTTCTTACCTGCTCGCCTTTGGTGTGGCTGGGGGAGGCATAAGCCTCCGAGTAGTGCTGCCGCTCAAATGGGCAGTCAAGCGGCTCCAGGTGGTGCTGGCTAAAGGCGTCTGTCCGAAGGTGCTTTCGGGGACCACTGCTGCTGCTCTGTGAGTCGATGCTCAGCCGACAGCTGTCCTGGTCACCTAGTGCCCCCAGGCAGGCAGGAAGAAAGCTCTCAGGGGACCCCTCTACCAAGCCACCAGACCAAGTGGCCAAAGCAGAGGAGCAGACAGGCTGAGAAGGTAGGGAAAGGGTCAGCAAGAGGAAGGACCCATGCTCCTGTGAATAGGGGGTTTCAGAACCCTACCCAATCCTGGGCTGAAGGAAAGACCCGCCTTCCTATCAAAGTTTGAGCAAAGTGGTGTCCTGTGTCTCATACCACCCCCAGGTCTCCCGAGAACTCACTGTCATCCATCTTTCTCTTGTTGTCACTGCCAGGCTGAGCAATTCCCAGGAGTCCATTGATAGAGTAGGTAGAGCCCAAGGAATCTGACTGGGGTGACTCTGGGGGTGTTACAGCTGAGCTGGGGACTGCAAAGGAGTAAAGAGAAGGTCGGAAGTGGGAGATGATACTCCCTGCAGCCCCTACTGCTATCATGGGTTCAAAGCAGCAGGCCATGCTGTGGACCGAGGCCCTGGAAAGCTGGAGTCCTTCACTCCAAGGGCCTGCTGGTGGGAGGGATTCCTAGAATGACGTTTGTCTGAAGTGTGTCCATTTCCCCACGTTCCTGTGAGTCTCCCGTGAGCGTGGAAATAGACTTTGTCTCAGGGTAATAACCCCGTCTGTATCCAAACATATGAGCACTCATATGTTCTTGTGTGTCTGTATGCATCTGTGTTTACAGGGGTGTGGAGATTGGGTCTACATTCAAAGGTGTAGGAACAGCCAAATCCCTGAGCACTCACTCAGTGTGTGTCCTGGGCTCAGGGACTTGGTGGCCACGCAGCTGTCCATGGGAAGGTTGAATGGCTGCTGCACTTTGGTTCGGATGATTCTGGGAGGAAGCAGAAGGACCGTTAGAGAAATGGTATGAAATAGGAATAGGAGCTATGGTGATCCAGGATCCAGTCACCTATATGACAACCCATATACATATATATAAATGTGTGTGTGTGTGTGTGTGTGTGTGTGTGTGTGTGTGTGTGTGTTTTGTTTTTTTGACACAGGGTTTCTCTGTGTAGCTTTGGAGCCTTTCCTGGAACTCACTCTATAGCCCAGGCTGGCCTCGAACTCACAGAGATCCACCTGCCTCTGCCTCCCGAGTGCTGGGATTAAAGGCGTGCACCACCACTGCCCAGCAGCCACTTAGATATCTTATATGTGTCTCCAACCCAATGAGTCAACCATCAAACTATGACCTCCCCTCGTTCACCTGTCTCTCCGTGTCCCGTATCATGACTAGAAACATGGGTCTCTCAGGGCAGAGATACAGATGCAGCTTAATAGGGTTCTGCCAATTTGACCTCGATAGCCTCCCCAGAATTGATCTTGTTTTGTATCTCGTTGTGAACATCTGAGTGTGCGCCACCATCTGCTCTGTCCCTCTACAGAATCGAAGTGACCCACCCCGCATGCTCTATCCAATTGTTTCTCTCCTTTTCAGCCAGAGTGAGCTTTTTCAAATACAAATCAGCTTCCTGCTTAAAACACACTACTGGATGCCCTCCACACATGTGTTAAAGGCAGGGATCTGTTAAGGGGACCACAGGTTTCTTGGGGACAGTTTCTTCTGGCATCTCATGCTCAGTATACTCCATGTTCTTTTCTCTTAACTGACTTTCATCTCCTGTGCAAGCTCTCATTAGCCACAGGCTTCTGTGTGTGCTGCGGAGTTTGTCTGGTAACACTTTCCACGTAGTTAATTCCTACTCACTGCTTCTTACTTAGGGAAAGGCCTTCATGGTTTCCCTAAAACAGGTTACCATAGGCTAGCCCACATGCCATCAGGCTCCTAGCCTCAGCAGGACAAGTAGCTACGTTTTTGCCATGTCTTTGTGGGTACTCTGTGTCTGTGTTCTCGTTAGATCATAAGCTCCACAAGGACAGGAATTTTGTGTTCTGGGAACTAACACAGAAGAAATGCATGAGTTATGTGTGAATGAATGAGTGAGTAAATGAATGATGGAGGCAGTGAGCAAATGATTGAAAAAGTGAACAAGTAACTAAGTACACCAGTGAGGCCCAGAAAAGGATCTGCTCAAGAAGTTTCTTCCATGGAATGAAAGAGGACAGGGTGTTTAAGGAAGGGGACACAATATGGCACAACAGAGTGTGGGGACAGAGGGGAACTCCATAACATGAGCAGGAGAAGGCTGAGAGGAGGAGACATGTGCCAGGACTGGGAGCCCGATTCTTCAAAGCAAAGCCTCTTCCAAAACCCCTACTCTACCCTGGCCAGGCCCTTCATGTTTCTTACAGGAATCTTCCAAAACCTAGGAGGGGGCCGGAAGCCGCTGTCTCTCACCTGTTGATGGAGCTGACACTGGGTACAGTGTCATTGTCACAAACGCCTTCTGCCAGGAGCCGGTCCCGGATCTCCCAAGCGAACATTGTAGGATTCTGCCTCTTGTAGTCCCCTATCTTCTCCACCACCTTGGGAGTGGCCACCTTGGGCTTGGACCCCCCTATCACTCCAGGCCGGATGCTGCCAGTCTCGTAGTACCTACTCCAATAGAGAACCCCCCCAAATTACCCGATAAGCAGGTGGGGCCTTTGAACCCCTCTGAGTCTCCTGAGGAGAGGTGTGGGAGTGAGACATGTCTCTCCCCCGACTCCTGCTCAGGCTAACAGTGAATTTCTCTCCAACAATCCACTTGTCTTGTTTGGGTAGATTTATGCTGCTACCAAAGCAAGACCCCTCTGCAAAGACTTCGTCCTGGGTTCTCTGTCTTCTGCCTCTGGCCAGCACCAGAAAGCACACAAGGATCTCCCTTGTAAGAAAGGACACTGGAGTCACAGGCTTGCAGTGGTTCCTTTCTCTTATTCACCTTCTCTTAGCATGATTGACTCTGCTCCTTTGCTCTCCTGGCCTCACTCAGGGAAGCCAGCTGGAGCCACTGACCCCTCTTTCGGGGTCACTTTTGCCTCGTCCAAGTCTGAGCCATCCCCCTCACCCTTTGCTCTCTGGTTTTCTACCAGGTTCCATGGTTCAAGTTGAAGCCCTTCTCCAAGACTCTGAAGT
Organism: Peromyscus aztecus; assembly: GCA_902168405.1. Lineage (NCBI taxonomy): Eukaryota > Metazoa > Chordata > Mammalia > Rodentia > Cricetidae > Peromyscus > Peromyscus aztecus. The sequence goes on from CABHPQ010000249.1 coordinate 7,072, forward strand.
CCAGCCTCACTTGGGATCCCTGGCCTGATTCAGCCCCCTGAAGATAAGCCTCCTCCTCCTCCAGAACCTATCCACCTCACAACTAGCTGGCTGACAGATTCGAGCCTTGATCAAGATGCCCTCTGGCCTCTTTTGGTCTTCTCCGGTCTCTGCTGCCAATGAAAACACGGTCTTTAAAAAACGCCGTCGTCATCGCCAATCAGAGCTCGTCTCCTCTCTGGGACTCCTCAGTCATCTTCCTAATACTGTCTCCTTGGCCCTAAGAAAAAGCCTCTTTCCCTCTAACAGTATCAAGTAGAGAGCCAGGGCTCTCTGTGGTCCATTACCTCAGCCCCTTTACTTCCGTGAAGCAGAGCTTCCCTTCAGCCTACATAGGGTCTGTGTGTGGTCGGTTGGCAAGTGAGGTGGACAGGGCATGGAACTTTGGAATTCCCAAATTCTCTACTTAGACGATATTTCCAGTGGAAGTGTTCTTTGTCCTTCTGAACCTGTGCCCTGTGGTTCTCAGCCCTGACTGAAAGAATTAGAATTACTTGAGTGAGGCAGAGGCTACTGGCATACATAAATTTGAGTTCATTCCCTCCTATTATCTGTCCTGGAGCCTAGACCCTGACCTTCTTATTTATTGTGAGAGTTTAGAGTTTCCTGGCACAGCCAGGGCTATGAACCACCACACTGAGCCGTACAGATCAATGCTTCTCAGTCTTCTGTATTTCTGAGTTTTGTGCTTCCTGGCTATCTTACAAAGCCAGGGGCCAGCAGAGAGGCTGATTCAGTGGGGCTGGGCTGTGAATTTCATCAAACACTCCCCATTGCTTCTCTGACAGATACTCTGAAAGTTGTGACTTGAAAAACACAACATCCTGGGTTGGGGATTTAGCTCAGTGGTAGAGCACTTGCCTAGCAAGCGCAAGGCCCTGGGTTCAATCCTTAGCTAAAAAAAAAACCCACAACATCCTGAGGTACGTGGCATATGGTGAATTTCGTGCTTACCTGCCAAGGATCTTGCTGACACAGCCATGGCTGACGCGGAGCTGGCGAGAGATGTCACAGGGCCTTACACCCTGGTGGGCCAGGTCTACTATGCGTTGGCGGACAACTTCCGGCAGAGGCCTGCCATTCACAAAGGCCCCTCCTAGCTGATTCAGCCCTCCATGGCCTGAAAAGACAGCATTGTCAGGGACAATTGTCAGAACCAGGTGGTAAATGTTGGGTGAGAATTAGTATGAGTATTGTGTGTGACCGTGTCTGAGCACTCCATGGTCAGTTCCTTCAGCTCTCCCTCTCTGTGAACTCCATCTTGCTCAGAAGCACACCTCCTGGAAAGGCTGGCACACGTAGTATGAGCGGCTCACCCTACCTGTCATGTGAGGGTTCAAAAGGAGCGCATCACTATCAGACGACCTTTTAGACCTGCTCCATCTCTTTCAGGAGCCCCCTCTTGCCAAGCATCGTCAATGTCCTTCCCCCTACTTTCCTCCATTTGCAGACGTGAAAGGAGGGGAGGATTCAGGCTTTTCTTAAGCCAATACACTCAGCTCATTGAATGACACTGAGGGAGATATCTTCCTTCCCCCTAAATTTCCTTTTCTTTCTCTTTGTCTTGCTCCTCTTAAACTACAGAACTTTTTCTTTTCTTGGCTTTTCAAGACAGGGTTTTTCTGTGTAACAGCCCTAGCTGTCCTGGAACTCACTCTGTAGACCAACTAGGCTGGCCTCAAACTGACAGAGATCTGCCTGCCTCTGCCTCCTGCATGCTGGGATTAAAGATTGCGCCACCCTGTCCAGCTACAGAATCATATTGTAGAACACAAACACAAAGAAGTGAAGGAGAGAGTCTCTGGTTGTGGTAGGTCAGAGTGGACTAGGCCCTGTCTGTGGTCTGTCTCTCGCCCAAGCAACCCCAAGTTTTCTTCTTTTTGACAGCTCAGAGAACTAAACACCGCAAGCCGAGAACTCACTAGAACACATGCCATGAGTCTAGTACCACTGTGTCAGGCTGGGGTAGGGATAGTACAGCACATGGCAAGCCAAGCCTTAGCTGCTTCTCTGACTTGACCTCTACCCTCTGGGCTGATTCTATGCTTCATTCCGACCACACATATCTAGTCAGACCCATATCTACTGAGTGCCTAGTATGGGACAGGTGCTTTAGCAGGTTCTGAAGCCCCAAGGTGAATAAAACCATCTGCATACTTGCACCCACCTCACAGGGCTTATTGCAGCAGGAGCCTAGACCAGCTAATTAACATCCCTCATGATCTTCTCTGGAATCTCGTGCTTAGAGAGGTAATTATTGAATCAGTAGACCTGGCCCTGGCCAAAGAAGCACAGAAGAGTTCTTAGAAAAATTCAAGCTGAGACTCAGGGCAAAGAAGTGCTAGATGAGAGAAAGGAGATCCTGTTTGAGCCATGGGAATAGTTCATGCAAAGGTTTTGAGGTGCCTGTTAGATTTGCAATACTTTCAACTCTACGATCCATGTTGGATTAATTTCAGAACTGAGTTGTCCAATTTCCCAAAAGATGATCATAAAGAACATTTCAGTGACTTAACGAGAATGACTCAGCTTATGTGAAGAGCAGCCAGGATCCAAACAAGGCTCAGGGCTCCCATCATTGCTGGCTTCTGTGTGGGCCCTTGATTGACGGCTGGAGCTGACCCTGTCTCTGCAACCTTATGATGACAGTGTCATTGCCTAGGCATGACTAGCATCTTTTCACACCAAGGACTGGATCTGGCGATCTAGCTTAGGGTGGGGAGGCATAAGAACTCTAGAGGTTGATGTGGAGCAGAAAGGATTGAGCCCAAATGCTCAGGATCCCAGGAAGCTTACTGCATAGCAGCCAGTATTGTACAGGGAGTCACAGAGAGTCAGCCAGTAAGAAGGGAAAGTTAACACCAGGTCAGTGTGACCAGTTAACAATATGTATGGGCAAGGGTGGGAAGTGCCTTTGCTGGGCACACTGTGCCCATAATCACCCACTGACTTAGCACATTCGGAACCACCTCCCAGTTTCTTCCCAGGGGCCCAAGCTGTCTTCAACAGAACAGATAATTTCCCTTACAACAAACAAACAAACAAGGTCAAAAAGCCTCCATCCCGGGCATTAAGTCAGGAGGAAAAATGCGCTGGCTTCACACCAAGCATGAGGGACATGGTGGTCCATCTTCCAGGCACAGCTTCTGCCTGTCCTGTTCTAGGCCACCTGTCCCAGTGAATACTTTTCCATGAGTTGGATGATGTCTCAGGGACCTTCAGTCCAGCCCAGGTGATGGGCAATGTGGCTCTTACCTGTTCTTGAACTTATTCCTCTGACCCCTCACTGGCCATGATGCCCCTTGTGGAAAGATTGCCCCTCACTCCCTCACTGGTGCCTTTTGACTCTTTGGGATCTAGACACTGGCCACCAGGGCACATCAGACAGCTAACCAAATTTGTCCCGATTTTCCAGAATATTTACTGCATGAGGTATAGATCTCTATGCTAGAATCTCTTTATCTGCAAGTCAGATTTCATATATATGGGTGTCATACAGGAGTGTCACAAATCGAGCATTTTACCTGAAAACAAAACAAAAATACAATCTACTCATGTGATTCTCCAATAGTCATAGTACAAGTTATGGTCCTAAATTATCCGAAGGGCTGACACAGAATCCTTGGAAACCCAGATCCCCGGGACCTTACTGCTGCTTACTGAACAGCAGCCAGCCACATCTCCAGCCCTGAACTGACTGCTCTGGGCATTATTTTACCGTGGAAGAGCTTGGGTCAGATTTCTGCCTTGACTCTAAGTGTTTTAGTCGTATCATTTGAGTAGATTCGGTTGTTTGGAACCGTAGGCATGACGTGGAGCTTGGCAGCATTTCTCACTGTATCTGCTGGTGATAATAAGAAGTGCAATGGGAAGATGGGATGATGGTGGAGAAGCGCTTCTTTAGCTCCAAGTCTTGATATAAATACAAAGGTTTTCATTATAACATTAACATGGTTGAATGGTACCACCCTGACTGGATCCTAACACTTGGGTAGTAGTTCTCAAACTGAAACACACCCCAGAGTCACTTGTAGGGTTCGTTGAATAAAAACCTATTGAGTATAACACCTTAAGTTTTTTAAATCAGTTGGTCTAGGGTAGAACCAAGAGTTTGTGTTTGTCAGAGACCCACAACTCTTCATTGTGAAGAGAATATGTTACTTTGGAGTGCTCAGCCCTAAATGGGACATGTATATCACATCCTCCCCTCAAGGCTCAAAGATCTATGCAGAACAGGAGGCGGAAAGATTGTAAGAGCCAGAGGTGGTGCATGACTTCAAGGAAACAGTGTTTTCTGGACACAACAGAACAGGTACACTTATGAACTCACAGGAGTTCTTACAGCATGCAACAGACCTGCACACGCTCAAGCCAGACAAAATCCCAGCATGGAAGAGGGAAGGAACAGGAAGCCCCAACCCTGCTCAGGATCTATTGGGATTCCATTGCTGATAGGAAAGGGAAGGCCAGTTCTTTAGTGGTATGACATCTGGTTCTACTCCCAGGATTAGTCAGCCTACACAAGCTGGACTCAATGGATTGGTGCACACATGCAACACACACACACACACACACACACACACACACACACACACGCACGCACACACACACACACACACACGAGATGGGCATTGGATAGATAGGGAGGTGAGGGGTGATCTAGGAAGAATTGGGGGAATCAGATGAACATGATCAAGATACGTTGTAGGAAATTCTCAAAGAATTAATAAATGCGTTTTTAAAAGTATGTTCCTAAGAAGCTTCCAGACTGTGTGAAGGCTGATACTGTGGGACCACTCACTGGTTTCCACTGGGCATTGGACACAGGCTGACAAAACAAACAAGATCATATTCTCTCTTCCTTCCATCTTTTGCCAAGAATTGTAATCATTTTGTGTATTTAATGACTTTCATTTCGATTCAACACATATTAATGAAATGTTAATGGTGACTTGAGTACAGAACCCTGTGTGTGTAACCTTGAATGAGACATGAATGCTTAACTCTTTTCAGGGGACACAACCAGATTAACTGGGAATCTCCAAATTAAGGTAGCATTTCCTTGGAGGAGCACACAGGGAGTCAGAGAGGAGTCAACGGAATAACTAGGGAAAAAAAAAAAAAACGTAGGAAGTAAGAAAAGGCCCTTGCATAAAGTCCTGGTGCTTTGATCAAGTTGAATGCCATTTACCATCTCTACAGATCATGTATGAAAGAAAGATTGGGAAGGGCCAACTGGCTGCCTATGAAGGTAGCCTCTATGGGCTGAGGTTTTGAACTGAGTTCTGTAGTGGAAGGGCCTTTGTATTTTCTGTGTCCGGTGTGGGGGAGTGGACCTCTCTAGGTGATTCACCACCAAATGCCCAGAGGTGGGTGCAGGCTTCCTTCCTGCCCTCAGTGAGGAGCTGATGCCCACTGTACTAACCTCCTTCCCATGCTGCTTTGTACTTTATGGGCAGGTGGGCCTTAAGGCCGGAAGCCAGTGGTTAAGTAGGAGCTCCCTGGTTGGTCCAGAGGTAGGGCTGGGAAAAGTGTAAACCAGGAGGAGCTTTGAAGCTTCATAAGCAAAGGCCTTTTGTATGTCTAGAGGACTGTGGGTGGGGACAGGTGGATGTGTAGGAGGAAGCCTGGCTGGATGTAAGAAAGCCCTTGAGTATGGAGGTCTTCAGATAGGGAAATGCAAGCTTCCATGATCAGAGAGGAGTTAGCTTGACTTAAAAGGATTGGCTGGGCTGGAAAGCTTTAGTTGAAGCTTGCTGTCTAAAAGCATTGGGGAAAAATGACCATTTCAGGAAGTTCAAGGACACTGTTTGGCAATTTCTTCTCTACTTAGAAGGCTTTAAGAAGTAAGGATGGAAGAGTGAACCAGCGACGTCACTTAAAACTCACGTTGCGTGAACTGATGTCAAACACTTAAGAGGGAGCACACCTTGCCTGCCCCTCCACAGTCTTTTGCAGCATTACCCATCACATCACTGACTTCTGGCCAACAACTCTGAATCTACAAATAAAATGAAATCAATCTATGTACTCACTCTAGCCCCTACCTGAAAATTCTTTCCTTGGCTGTGAAACTCTTTCTTCCAATTCTTTTCAACCCAAATGCCTTAAAAAGTAATCCCACCTGCCTTTCCTGTTCCTCTCATTTCTTCCCTTCCCTTTCAGGGGTCAGCTCTCTCTTAAGTCTCCTGCTTGGCATGTGCTCAAACCCTTAGAGATGTGTGGGTAGAGGGTGCCAGACTCTCCCTCTTCATGAGGCTTCCATGACTATCTCCTGGTTCCTTACATGACCAACCTAGGCTTTTCAGTTCTCTCTAATGGGGTAAATCCCCGATTTCTGTTTCCACATGTCTCTCAAAGCCCAGCGCTGGTCTCGGTACACCTTCACTGGGCACCCCATTCTGACGGTTTTACATACTGCCTATCTTTTCACAGACTGTAAGTACAGAGGAGTGCCCCCCCTTTACATTCACCTTCCTATAGGAATCTCTTAAGTAGTAAATAATCACCACACCCCCGCCCCAGGCCATCTTGGCTGATGACAGCAGCCCTGTGAATACAGAGAGATGACCTGTCCAGCTTCATCACGTGTCTACTGTACTCTCCATCACTGGTCCTCTGCTGATGTCAGCGCACATGATGCCTTTGGGCCTTTGCACATGCTGTTTCCTCCACGAAGAACTTCTGTCTTCCCCTTTGATCTAATGGACTCCTTTACCCTGTGGTTGAGCATGGACTCCCTGGCCTTTAGGAGCTTTGCTTTTGTTTACAGACTAGGTTGAGCCTCTGTGTAGATGTTTTCCCAGCGTTCTTTACATTTATTACATAGTGTTCGTCAAAGCGCAGCATCAAGTATGCTTTCTTTTCTTTTCTTTTCTTTTTTCTTTTTTTTTTTTTGAGAAATTTGTTTGAAAATAAGGAGGGGAATTTTCACAGTCGGGGCAAATTTTAATGAGGAGAAGGTTGTGTGGGGTGATCCAAATATCTTTGCATAATTATATAAATGAAAAATGTCCGTCTGTTACCAGACTAAAAGTCACATGAGGTCAAAAGTATTTGTTTTGTTTATTGTTAAGTTATGTAACATGCTAAATAAATATATCCCATATGAACTAGCCAACTGCTTTACACATCTTCCATTCTCTCATATGGAATACTCACCAGGCCATCTCATTTCTATCTCTAAATATTTACACCGGTGTCTTCAGCATTCAAAGTCCCACATGTTCAACGTTGTCTTCTGCACTATGACATACCAAACACTTTAGCAGAAGTGGGTACATAAAATTGATCTCTACCTTCATGGAGCTTTTAGTCCAGTGATAGAGAGTCTAAGAAGAGTTATACATTTGGCAAATACACAAATAAATGTTTAATAAATACTTAAGATGAGTGCAAGGGCACGATGGATGTAGAATTAAAGAATAACGCAGGGGGAACAAGAGATGGAATCATTTCAAGGAGACCAAGGAAAACCCCCATGGTGACATAAACCAGACGGTGGGAGAGGTTAGCTGGACTCATTGATCTCCCTCTGGCCTTCCCCATGTTACTCTTTGTTACGTAGTTGGAAATCAGCACATCCAAACCCATGTCTGGGTGTACCCCTCCCATGTTTAAGAATGTTTAAGGAAAATGCACAGCATCCTTTCCTTCGTGGTCAGTCCAAGCTTCTAAATTCGACAGAAAAGACCCACCATGGGCTTTCTTTCCTCTCTTGACTCATCCCCCACCTATCTAAGCCTTAAAATTCATGTCCTAGTGCACATAATTGCTTATCATTTTTGTCACAGCACCTGAGTCCTGCCCAGAGTCCTCACTCATGCCATCCCCCATGCCTGGAGTGCATTACCTTATTTTCTCCTGATTGATTTCATTTATATCCTAAGAGTTAGCCTCCTCCAGGAAGTCCTCCATGTCTTTTCTTGCCTGCTCCCTCTGGTCCTTTCTGTTAAAGGAGCCAGGCCCAAGCCCTACTACTATAACATTTAGCAAACTATAAGTGCCCAGCTATTGACTGTGCTCTGCTGCATAGATTGACTGTCTCTTGAGGGGAGGTTTATTATTATTATTGGTGGTGGTGGTGGTGGTGTTGTCACTGAAACCTTAGCATTCAGAGTAATGTTTGGTACACAGTGATATCAAATCATGCTTATTTAATTCATTATTGGAAGGAAGGGAGGGAGGGAGGGAGGGAGGGA
>CABHPQ010000250.1:0-11841 GCA_902168405.1 Peromyscus aztecus
AGAGAGAGTTCTGGGAAGAAAAAGGTGGAGATGCCAGGAGATGCAAAACAAGCAGGATGGGCATTATGGAGATGAGGTAATAAAGCCATGAGGCAGAAAGTAAATTAATAGAAATGGGTTAATTTAAGTTATAAGAGCTACTTAGAAGCAAGCCTAAGCTATTGGCCAAACTTCCATAATTAATAGTAAGTCTCTGTGTCATTACTGGGGAGCAGACAATACTGATGAAAAAGGCTGAGTAGATTGACATCTTCTGCTCCATTTTGACTTTTTAAGTGTTGGAATTTGCTCCCTAATACACTTTAAAACAAATACATATTACTGCTAAACTTTACTGTGATGCTGGGAAATAAAACCCAGGACCTCAAACATGCTAAATAAATACCCCCAACCCAATATAATTTCACAATATAAACCATATGGTACGATTTAGACAATAGGGATTTTTAAAATTAAAATTAAAGAAGAGCAGTGTAATGAAATATGCCTGTAATCCTAGCACTTGAAGACTGAGACAGGAGGGTTGCTTTGAGTTTGAGGCCAGCTTGGGCTGTAGCATAAAATCTTCTCTCAAAGAACAACAACAACAACAAACCCAACTGAAAACAAAGCCTCCAAATTCTCAAAAAAAACAAAACAAAACCAGGCATGGTAGTTCACATCTGTAATTCCAGCACTTGGGAAGTATAGGCCAGAGAAGGTCAGGGGGCCAAGACCATCCTTGACTACATAGCAAAAAGCTGTCTCAAACAAAACAAAACAACAAAAACTAAATTACAAACTACTTCAAACTGAAAATTTTACAGACTTCTGTGGTAGAATATTATTTTAAGATGTGTTACTTTTGTTTATGTTGCATTTGTTTAACTCCGAAGCTGTGTTACCGTGCCTGCCTAAAACACCTGATGGTCTAATAAAGAGCTGAACGGCCAATAGTGAGGCAGGAGAGAGATAGGTGAGGCTGGCAGGCAGAGAGGATAAATAGAAGGAGAATCTGGGAAGAAAGAAGTTGCCAGAGAAGGAGGACGACTTCAGGGGCCAGCTACCCAACCACCCAGCTACACAGCCAGACGTGGAGTAAGAAGGAAAGAAAAGATACAGGAATAGAGAAAGATAAAAGCCCAGAGGCAAAAGATAGATGGGATAATTTAAGGACAGCTGGCTAGCAATAAGCTAAGCTAAGGCTGGGCATTTATAATTAAGAATAAGCCTCTGTGTATGTGATTTATATGGGAGCTGTGTGGTGGGCCCCCAAAGAGCAAAAGAGTCAAAACAACCAAGAACAAACCTCTGAGTCATAATACCTTGTGGCTTAAGTTTTCCCGCCTTGCCCACGGTCAGGACAAATCTCTTTCACCTGCCAGTCCCACAGCCGCTCAGACCCAACCAAGTAAACACAGAGACTTACATTGCTTACAAACTGTATGGCCGTGCCAGGCTTCTTGCTCACTGTCCTTATATCTTAAATTAATCCATTTCTATAAACCTATACCTTGCCACGTGGCTCGTGGCTTACCAGCATCTTTACATGCTGCTTGTCCTGGCGTGGCTGGCAGGCAGTGACTCCCTCTGCCTTCCTGTTCTTTTAATTCTCTCTGTTAGTCCCGCCTATACTTCCTGCCTAGCCACTGGCCAATCAATGTTTTATTAGCAACACATTTGCCATACAGAACATCCCACAGCAATACCTAGTATATAGGAAATATTAAATTATGGGTCTATGTATACATTTGTGGGCCTCTCAATCTCAGACAGCTTGGTGTGGGATATATGAGATTCTGTCTCAAAACAAAAACAAGAAACTAGAAAGAAGTGCTGAAGTATTGAATGCTTGCTTTCTTGAGGAGATAAGGTTTTTTTTTTTCTTCCTTCTTCTTCTCCTTCTTCTTCTTCCTCCTCCTCCTCCTCCTCCTCCTCCTCCTCCTCCTCCTTCCACACGTGCTAGAGCCTGCTTTTTAATCACTCGTGGAAGTGGTTGATCCGCCAGCTGAATGCTCTTGAGTCTTCTGTTGACTGTTGCTGGTTCTGGTGTGGACTTGTATAGCCACTGCAGGTACTAAACTAGGAAAATACTTCATGGGTATTTAAAGGAGTGAGGGTATGTGGTCAGGATAGGCTTTATTGGTAGAGACTTTTTAAATTTCAGGTAATTTCCTTGTCATTTTTCTCTTAAGTATTTGATATATAGTATTCATGGAATCAACTGAAAAGTATTATTTCTTGAACAGGTATGAGTTGAAATATGGATTATGTTTTCTTTCCATTTTAAATTTCAAACAGAAAGAGTTTAGATTTCACCAGTCTTAGAGATGATTTTGATATAATTTTTAGACTAATATAAGTTTTACTTTCTTTCTTATTTTGTTACTAAAAACATTTATTTCTGTTTGAGACAGTCTGACCATGTTTTCTGGGCTGTCCTGGAACTAGCAGGCTCAAGGTATCCTCTTTACCCAGCCTCGCGAGGAGCTGTGACTATAGATGACATCCCACCATCAGCTGTGATTTCTTAAGAACTTTTTGGCCACAGCCTGCTAGGATTTTAGAAGTACTCATTGTATGCTAACGTAATTTAACCTTTTTCTTCCAGGTAATTTATCCTCAACATTCCAAACTTACTGATAAAGAAGTAAGTGAATATGTTTCTCTGTAGAGTCTACTGTTATATTTTGCTTGTTTTTATTGGAGTGTGTGTATGCCAGCATTGATAGCTCTTGTTTTCTTTTTCAGAAAACCAATATTTGCTATTTGTCCTTTCCAGACTCAAATTCAGGTGACTATTTATCATATAATGTTTCTCTTGAATCTTGTACCAATATGGGTTATAGTCTTCATATATGACAAGTAGCCAATATGGCACATTGGAATGCACACTCAGTTTTAGCTCAACACATCAATGATTTTGAGTTTTTGTTTAATGATATGTTGTTGATTTCACTTTTTTCAGCTCTAAAAGTAACTGTTAAAGCATGATGAGATAAAACATATGAAGAGCAATAAATTCTAAAATAAAGATAGGATAGTATATTTAGTAACTTCAAGTGTATAGTTTATTTTCAGTTCAGAATTTAGGAATTTGCCTGGAACTGTGCAAAGGCAGTAAAAAAAAAATTTTTTTAAATGTGTGTATAGCTGAACGTGGGTTTGTACACATGAGTGCAGTGCTCTCAGAGGCCAAAAGAGGTCAGCAGATCCCCTGGAGCTGGAGTTAGAGGCAGTTAGGAGCCAATCTGGTCCTCTGAAAGAGCAGTAAGCACTCTTAACCACTGAGCGATATCTCTAGCTCCAGATATTCTAAAAATTCACAAACCAGCAAGAATATAGTTGTGAAATTGCTCTCATCAATTATTTGCAGTTGTTTATATGAGTTGCAGCTTCATGTAAAGCTCTTGAAATAGTGCTTAGTTTATAGAACCATGTACACATTTTCCTATTATTAAGCTTGCTTTCTCTGGTTCCTATGAGCTGTGCTTGTGTGGTCCTGATCATTGACATCTCTCAGGCTACCTCTGTGTTTTGCTTTTAAAACAGCTTCATAAACTTAAAGTAACCAGAACATTCAGTTCCTCAGGCCACACACAGAACCCTTAAGGCAGAGTTACTCCAGTTTCCTTTTCTTTTGTGGTTATTTCTAATGTCCTGACAGTTCAGGCCAATTAATTTGATTTGGGAGATTTGAAAGATTACTATTAATTTTCTTTCTGCATAAATGCTTGCAGCTTTGTTTTTTCTCTGATATATGTGGAGCTCTGCCTTGGTGAGAGACGTGAAAGAAAACTAGTTTTTAGTAAAATAGATACTGCTGTGGGTCAAGTCTAGTAGGTCTTTTGTCCTGATCTGAACTGCTTAGAACTGGTTTTCGTCCATAATGATATCGTGACAGAGAAGTTGTCAGACTCTATCCTTATTTCATTTAACATTTTCCTTATGAAGTCTACATATACAGTGCTGAATGTAGTGAGTGTTGGTTTGGATTTCTAGCACTCAAAGTGAGCTAAAATGTGTGGCTTGCAGGATGAATTGACTTTCTGTGATTGAAATCCCAGTTGATTGTGTAATATCCTTTCAATCTATAACTGGCTATCATAGGTCTCTTCTTTTTCTCTCTCTGTGTGTGTGATGTGTGTAGTTGCACATACCATGGCGGGCATGGTCAGAGGACAACTTCATAGAATTCATTCTCTCCTACCATTTTAAGTGGGTTCCACAGGTCAGTCTCAGGTTTCTCGGGTTGTGCAGCAAGTGCCTTTATTCTCTGAGCCATTTTACTGGCCCAAGACTGTTACCTCTTGCTAGAGATGGCATTGACTTGAATCATCATAAACAAACTTTGCTAAATAATCTTTAACTCCTATAGTTTTTCATATATATGTTTACCTTCCCACAGTTTATTACTTCTAGAAGGCCAGCCTTTTTTAATGGATCTGAAATTTAATCTCTGCTAAAATTGTATGTAAGCTCCCAGATCTAACTTCCTTTGGGGTGTCAACTTTTTCTGTAAGGTTTTCATAAACATGTGAAAGTAAGTCTTTTCTATCCTCCCCCACCCACCCACCAGTTTTTCGAGACAGAATCTCTCTGTGTAGCCTTGACTGTCCTGGAATTCTCTTTGTAGACCAGGCTGACCTCAAACAGAGGTTCACCTGCCCTGGCCTCCTAAGTGCTAGGATTAAAGGCTTATCAACATGCACAACTAAATCTTTCCTATTGTTAATATTTTATTGTTCAATTTAATGTACAGATCCTAGCCTCTGAACCCTTCCCTTCTCCTCCAAACATCAAGGCTAAAAAAATTTAATTTCATGGTATTTTGACAGCCTTTAAAACTTTTTTAATTTATTTATTTTATTTATTTGTAGTACTGGAAATTGAACCTAGGACCTTGTGCATGCCAGGCAAGAACTCTACCACTGAGCTACTTGATAGCCTAATTTTTTTTTGTGTGTGTGTGTGTGAGGAACAGGGTTTCACTGTATTGCTCTATGTAGACCGACCAAGCTGGTCTGAACTCACAGAGATCCACCTGTCTCTGCCTCCTCAGTGATGGGACTAAAGATGTGTGCGACTACACCTGACACTTGATAGCCTTTTTGATAACTTATTTAATAGTATCTGTGTGGATCATTATTTTCATTTTGTAAGTTTAAACTCAAGTGTAAATCTATGTAAATAAAAATTCTAGTAGTTTAGGCATATGAATGACCTACAGATTTTTTAAATGTCTTTTTAATAAGCTGCCCATCAAATGAATTATGGTTTATTTTACTCAAAGCATGGTTGGAACATGTAAGTGAAATTGGGAAAATGATATTGAAAACAGCATCTTGATAGTCTAACGAGCATGCTCTAGAGAGCATCTCAGATCCCAGAGCCCATGGTGGTTATCCAAATCACTGTTTTTCCTCTGTGTCTTGCAATTGGAAGTTATAATTACTGTGCCAACTTTGAGATTGATTTAAAATTTCCAAAATAGTTTTTATTGCTGTGGAAGGAAGTCTTGGCACAGCAGAGCAGATTTTAGGAAAGAGTCATAAATCAAGATTTCCTTTCCATAATATAACACCCCCACCCCACCCCACCCCACCCCACTCCAAAAAAAAAAAAAGTAGAATAGCATTTTAGACTGTATGAAAACTACACAGGAGAAAAATGCTTTTACAATTCATAGTGAATTAGTTTGCCAATCCTACAACATTCCCTTCATGTACACTTTAAATCTTCATGATTTTATAAAACAAACAACAAAAAAACTTGGGCTTGTTCTTGCCTCTTGAGTTCATTTTATCTGAGTATGAGTTTAAAGTGTGCTTGCCCTCAGCTACACATGCCAGACTTTCCTCATTATTTACCAGTATCACCATCTGAATGCAGCCATGTTGAATACTCAAGGACAGTAATCTCCATATTTTAGACATGTCAAAAGAAAAACTTAGTCTCAGAGAGAATTTTAAGTAGTGATGAATTCAAGGACGACAGTCCTCATTGTGGGTAGACTTGGCTTGCAGACAGTATTTGTGTTTAGCAGCAAGGACACTGTAATATACGGCTTATATTATCTATGTTGAAGGGCCTTTTTAAAACATGTCTTTTATAAAATGCAAGCTAAACAAAATGTCAGAAAATGGAAATTTAAAAATATCAGTAAAACAAAATATAACTATAAATTTGCCACACTAGTATCAGACTGCTAGAAAAGCTTTTAAGTATATTCAGCTTACATATTTATTTGGTCATGTGTCAGTAGCAAGTTTATGGACTGGTGTTAGTGTAGAGGCTACGCTAATACAGTTCTACACTTCTAAACTTTTACCCTTATATGCTTTTTAAATTTTATTTATTTTTATTTTATGTGCATTGGTGTTTGCCTGATTGTATGTTTATATGAAGGTGTCAGATCTCTTGGAACTGGAGTTATAGACAGTTGTGAGCTGCCATGTGGGTGCTGAGAATTGAACCCAGTTTCTCTTACCTAATCTGGCTTTTGAAAAGATTGAACAATTGTGACGTTTATGTTTCCTATTTAGAATGTCATATAAGAAAAATAAAAAAGTAGTTACATATGTAATTGTAAAAATATTGAGCATTATATTTTAACATATTGGGGAAAATCTAAGTGATTACTGTAAGTATTTAAATTTTAATTTAATATAATTTAAAAAACTGTTGCTCTGTGTGTATGTGTGCGCATATACACGTTAGTGCACATGTGCCACTGTGCTGGCATGCATTGGTAGAGGCCAGAGGACGGTTGTCAGGGCTCAGTTCTCTACTTCATCTGTGGGTTCTGGGGACTGACCGCCATGTTCATCAGGCTTGAGTATAAAGCGCTTTCACCTGCCGAGTCATTGCACTGGGTGAGCCGTTTCAACAGCTGGCGTGGGTTTTAATGAGCTAAATTTTAGAATTTAATGGTTTTTTAAAGTAATTATTGCCTGACAAGTTTAATTAAAATTTTCATTTTAAGAGGCTTGCTAAAATGATTAAAGTTGAAAATTAATTGTTAATCACGTGATTAAGATAATAAGTTGATTACTTGGACTCTTACTGAATCTTGCATGTTATACATTTTTAAAGGAGCTTCCCATTGTGAATTGTAAAACCTACAGGACCAATTAATATAACTTTGCTAGAACCTCCTCAGGTCTCTTGTGACTCTTCAGCTCCTCCTCCACGTGCAGCCACTGATTGTTAGAATAAAGGCTTCATATTTTCCTTCTTATTATTTTTTCATCACTGGGTCATGTATCCCAAAACACTGCAGCTTTGTCTACTTTTAAGAGTTTCTGTATTTGGAAACTGGGCCCGTGGTTTAGTAGATGTGTGTTTACCTAGCATGCAGGAGTCCCTGTGTTCACTGCCCTGTACTACATAGAACTGGCATGATGGTGTAACTGTAATCACAGCACTAGGGAGGTAGGGAGGGGCAGGAGGATCAGGACTTCAAGGCTGCTGCATAGCGAGGTGAGGCCAGCCTGAGCTACACGAGACCTAGCTCAGAAAGATTTTAAAAAACTTTTGTATACATGGATATGGTGGCACACGCCTTTAATCCCAGCACTTGGGAGGTGAAGGCAGGCAGATTGCTGAGTTCAAAACTAGCCTTGTCTACACAGAGAGTTCAGGACATCCACATAGTGAGACCTTATCTCAAAATCAAAACAGAAAAACAAAAGTTCATATAGACGTAGATTTGAACAAGAGGTGTGTGTGTGTGTGTGTGTGTGTGTGTGTGTGTGTGTGTGTGTGTGTTTAGCTTTGTTAATATTTATGAGACAAGATCATATGCAGACAGATTAAAGCAGTGGCACTAGGAAATGAAGCAGGAAAGGGTGCAGAGACACTTAGGAATTAAGATGGGCTTTTCCCTCTAACTAGCAAGGTGTCCTTGAGCAAGTCTTGATTTATTTTGTTTGTGTTTTTGAGACACGGTCTCATTCTGTAGCTCTTGATGTTCTAGAGCTCACTCTGTAGACCAGCCTCAGCCTCCAGAGACCCACCTGCCTCTGCCTCCCAAGTACCAGGATTAAAGGTGTGCACTGCTACTCCTGGCTAAATCCTAGAAATTTCAAGCTGTCTTTGCTTCTTCTCTTAAACATGAAGAACTGTGCTTACATTATTTGTGAAGTCCTGTCACTCTAATATTGATCAGACTGGATAAATGTCACCCAAAGCCATCCTGACTGGCTCTCCCCTTTGTTTTCATTAGGTTGTCTTGGAGACACCCAGTTTTGTTTTAGATTCCGGCAGTCTTCTGGGAGGAGGGTGTCCCTGCACTGTCTCCTCGATCAATTTGACAAAGATTTACCAGTTTACTTAAAGGTTGGAAAAATGTCCATGTGAGAGGAAACGTTATACCTTGTTGCTTTAGAGCTAGTGTATTCAGTCACCTTTGACAACATTTCATTATTGTTTGCCTTTTGGGGGGCTACTCTATTATCTACCTGGGTTTCTCAAAGAAAGACTAAATGATAAGGATTCAGTATGTGAGTGGAATTACTATGAAGTTACTATTCTGGAAATGATGCCATTGTCAGTTATAAAAATCGACTAGCAGGGTGAGGAGCTTTGCTTGTTGTGATCTGTTGAGATGGCAGGTGGAGTGACGTTATACAGTAAATACCGTCATACTTGAGGAGTCCTCCCCGGGCCAGTTCCTCAGATTTTATTATTATAACTACAGGTATTTACTGCAAAATCTAAGAAACAATGTGGCATTGGGGAAAATACTGAAATTGATGGTTTTCTGATTATAGTTTGCTAGTTAAATGTGAATAAAGAACATAAGCTAATGGGTTCCTAGAGAAAATCCTGTCTCTAGTTCTTAGGCTACAGTTTTAATATTTGGGCAAGTTGACAGGTTCTTTATTCTCCTGAGTTTTGTTTGTTGGTAGGAATGTATGACTAGCTTTTGTGTGTTGCTCACATATTGACCTGGGTTATTAAGGAAGTCCAGTGGTACTGTTAAAGGATATCTATACATATGTATATACATACGTACATACACATATACAATTTTTATTTCTTCTTTCATAGAAAGATCCTGCATATTTTTATGGATATGTGTATTTTCGACAAGTTCGAGATAAAACTCTTAAAAGAGGCTACTTTCAGAAGGTAATTTTTATATGAACTATTAATATTTTTTATGTTGTGATTAGAAAAGTGAAGACTGGACTTGATGGTATCTGCCCATGGTCTGAACACTTGGGAGGTGGAGATAGAAGAAGCAGGAATTTGAGGCCAACCTGGGCTACATGAGACCCTGCCTCAATTCCCCACCCTAAAGTAGGAATATTTAGACTTAGTAATGTCTAAGGTTTTTATGTTTTACCTGTGCTTTTTTGATTATAGACACCCGCCTCATATTATTTATTTATTATTTTAGACAGGGTCTTCATACACACACACACACACACACACACACACACACACACACACACACACACCCTAGTTGTTCTGGAGCTTGCTATTAGACCTGATTGGCCTCATTGTACTCATAGAAATCCACCTGCCTCTGCCTCCTGGGTGCTGAGATTAAAGGGGTGTGCCACTATGTTTTGTAGTTTTGGGGTTTTTTTTTGTTTTTTTTTTTTTTTAATTTATTTACTATGTATACAGTGTTCTGCCTGCATGCCAGAAGAGGGCACCAGATCTCATCACAGATGGCTGTGAGTCACCATGTGGTTGCTAGGAATTGAACTCAGGACCTCTGGAAGAGCAGCTAGTGCTCTTAGCCTCTGAGCCATCTCTCCAGCCCATGTTTTGTAATTTTTAACTGTTGTATTGTTGCTGTCTCTGTACTAGACTTCTGATAAGCCGTAGTGTTTCAGTTAGTACATGGGAGAGTCCTCCTGAATTTTGACATTGGAGGATAAGGGAGAAAATAAACAAGTGGTAATGATCTTACAACCCAGGAAAACCTACAGGTTTTTGTGGTTTTGTTTTTTTTTTTTCAATGAGTCAATAAGTAAAATTAGCAACACCTTTGCCATATTGCTTCCAACCTACATGACAGTCTTTTTCATAAATTAAAGGAAAATGAATCAGTCCTGCCTAACGTGAGCTATTAGGACATTTCTCCATCTGTCATCAGGATGTTCAGTGCCCATCAGTTGATGCTAGATAGAAAGGTAGAAAGTAATTTGGAGGCTGAAGATGGCTCAGCTGTTAAGAGTATTTACTGCTGTTGCAGAGGATGCCAGTTCATTTCCCAGCGCCCACACTGGACAGCTTACAACTACCTATAATTCCAACTCCAGGAGATCTGAAGCCCTCTTCTGGCCTTTGTGGACACCCACACATATACACATAAATAAAAATAAAATCTTTTAAAAAAAGTCGCATCTTTGAAGGAAAAAGAACTACATTTAAAATCAGTGTAATTTGTATCTAAAGTTATACTAGAAGTTACATTTTTTTTTTTTTCGAGACAGGGTTTCTCTGTGTAGTTTTGGTACCTGTCCTGGATCTCGCTCTGTAGACCAGGCTGGCCTCGAATTTACAGAGATCTGCCTGGCTCTGCTTCCTGAGTGCTGGGATTAAAGGCATGCGTGCACCGCCGCCGCCGCCACCACCACCGCCTGGCGAAATTGCAATTTTTAAGTGTGTAGCTAGGTTAGGACAGCTGGACAGTAGAACTAACAGTCATAGGAATTTGGGCCAAGCATCACAGTTTGTTTTTCCTTAGTAGAAAGACTTCATGTGGCTAATTTTTGATATTGCTGTATTGTCGACAATAGGTGGGTATCTTAATTTGTTTCTACTGCTGTGATAAAATATCCTGACCCAAACAACCTTATGTAGCTTATGTTAGTCCTAGTTCTGGGTTCTGTATAGTCCCTTTGTGGAGAGGTCACAGTGGCAGTAGCTTGAGACACTGATGACTTGCACCCATATGATTGCATCCATAGCCTGCTCAGCCTGTGCTTTTCACTCTTAGTTCAGGACCCCTGCCTAGGGAATGGTTTCACCCACAGTAGGTGGGTCTTTCTACCTTCCCAGGTAGGTATAGATTGTCTCAAGTTGACAGTTCAAACTAACAGTTATGTTTGGCTTTTAACATTGTCCATTATATTAGTTTGTTTGTGGGGGAACTTGTTTACTTAAGAGCAGGAATATCTGTGATATGCCTTTAGTTCTTAAAGCATAATAATAAGATTAAACTTTTTGCATTCCCCAGTTATGGCTTTGTATTTTCTTTTAACCTTGTACTATAAAAACCTTTTAATTTCAAAATCCATACATTTTTGCTGAATTTTAGCTTATTAATAATTGTTCATGCGAAACTAAATGGCAAACCTAAATTATAACCATTAGGCATTAAAAAACGTTTGTCCCCTTTCTTTCTTCAGTCGTTGGTTTTGATCAGCAAACTACCTTATATTCATTTTTTTCACACCGTACTCAAACAGATAGCACCAGAGTATTTTGAAAAAAATGAACCTTACTTGGAAGCAGGTGAGTTAAATATTACATTAGTTATGTATTCTGTGTGCAAGTATATATGTTCATGTATGCAAATTTACGTGTTCAGATGCATGTGTGTGCAAGTGCACATGCCAGTCTGTGAGCATGTGTGTGGAAGCCAGTGGTCAAACTTTTGTGATATTCCTCAGGAGCAGTTCATCTTGATTTTTGAAATAGGGTCTCTTACTGAGACCTGGGCCTTTCTAATTAGGCTCAGCTGACTGGCCAGTGAGCCTCTGAGCTTCCTTCTCCTCCCCAGTGCTTGAATTACAGCCATGCATCATTCCCATGCCTGGCCTTTCCTGTGAGTTCTGGGGATCAAACTCAGTTCCTCATGCTTGTGCAGCAAGCACTGTACTGACTCCCCCCCCCCCC
>CABHPQ010000250.1:12701-52825 GCA_902168405.1 Peromyscus aztecus
TGTGTGTGTGTGTGTGTGTGTGTGTGTGTGTGTGTGTGTGTGTGTGTGTGTACACCTGAGGGGAGACCAGAAAGGGCATCAGATTCTTGGAGATGGAGTTGCAGGTGGTTGTGAGTTTCCTAACATCAGTGCCAAAAACCAAACTCAGGTCTTTGTAAGAGCAAGGAGTACTCTTAACTGTTGAGCCATCTCTCAAGCTCCCATTGAACAATTAACATATATATATATAATATATATATATTATATATATATATACACATGTATATATATCCTAGAACATAGTATTTCTGAAAGAATGTAAGTAAAATATTTCATCACTTTTACACTATCTGCTGTTATTACTAATATGTTTCTCCCATGTTACAAAAGAAGTCCTAACTTGCAGTGTCCATTTTAAATATTTTAATTTTCCACTTCCATTAAGAAATATTTTGTTACATTTTCAGCTTGTAATGATGTTGACCGATGGCCTGCCCCAGTGCCAGGGAAAACGTTGCATCTCCCTATCATGGGGGTAGTAATGAAGGTAACAATTTACCACTCATTTGTCTGCCCTCTAAAGAACTCTCTAGAAACCTCACACATGGGTTTTGGTTTTTAACATCCTATGACATCTAGTAGTACTGCTGCCTTTGCTGCTGTTATTGCTGTGAGGCATTACAGTACACCACAGGTTATCCTGCTTCACAAAAATCCTTCATACAATTCCAAGCCCTTCCAGTCAGACACTGCACCTTGTAGAGTTTGCACCAGAATGTTAAATTCTGCAATATGGGTGGTAAGCAGAAACAGAACAGTTGTATTGAGTGTGAATTGATGAAAATTAAGATAAACTAGAAAAACCATTGGCTTTCAGGTCTAAATGGTCTTTAACATTTAACGTCAGACCAACATGTTTATCTTGGAATATTCTGTTACAGTGAGTTTTTTTTTTTCTTTTTCTTTTCATTGTTTTTCTCTCTGTGTATTGGGGATTGAACCCAGGGCCTCACAATTGCTAGGCAGGTGCTTTACCACTGAGCTATATTCCCAACCCACTGTTTTGTGTTTAATTGAATTTTCTCTCAGATTTTATGTGAATGTACTCAGGTTCTTTGCAATTCAAGTATTTGTGACATTGGCTTTATTCTTCACGGTGTTCCTTTAGATTTGATTGTTTTGTATCCCCCAACCCCTTTGGCAAACATAAAAAATAATACTGATAGCACTGAGTTGAGAGTTCCCATGGTTTCCTGTGGGATTTATGCACAAATTTGGCAGGCTTGAGAGGGTGTGTTTGGGTGTGTGTATATTATGAAGCAGAGACTGGAAAGATAAGCAGGAAGCTCTAGGAGGCTGGAGTCCTGACTGTTTTTCAGCACATTTGCTTCTTGGAGTTTACTGATCTCTGTTCACTTGGAAACTTTAGTTCCCCATTTATGCTGTAACTAAAAATGAGTATCATTAGTTCTGAAACCAGAAATAAATACTTGGTATTTACAGCATTTTAGACGTGCCGAGTGTGTGTGTTTTTAGCAGCCAGATAGAGCATTTCTCATACAGATGAAGGTGATACGTTCGTTCTCTCTGTCTTTAAGGTCCGGATTCCCACGTGTCATGACAAGCCTGGGACCACTCAGATGGCTCAGTTAACTCAGCAGGTACTGTGATGCTGAAATGCCCGCAGTGGAGGCTCAGGGCCTGTTACACATTTCTGATCAGACTGAAACACCCACTACTTTTCTGGTTAATTGGTGATAAACTTTACCATTTCTTGGCTTTTGTTGTTGTTACTACCACAGTAGGTCCTGGAGAACCCAGAGTTTATGTTGTAATTGTGAGGACAAAAGGACTGTAAATACTTTTTAAAGGAGGTTTGATTCTGGAAAAGGTTTTCTCTTAGAAAGGTAGGCAACAGACTCCTAATTTTAGAAGACTCAGTCAAAAGGATTTGGAACTTTTATTTTTCTGAACGCAGTTTCTGTTCATCAGTTGGTTTGACTCTATTACCATTCCCTTTGTTCTTTGAGTAAAGCTTGAGAACAGCAGGAAAATTGATTGTGCTTGTTGCATAGATCCTAGTGTTAATGGTAGACTGAGTTGCAGTTGTGACCTGGTCTCACATCTGGCCATTGGGTTGGTTCTTACCCACGGTGTTCATCTTTTTCTCCTATCTTTTGTATTAGGGGAGACTGGTAAGACCCATTCTCTTTCTTGAAAAATACAGAATAGGCATCTCATTGTGTAGCCCTGTCTGGCCAGGAACTTGCTAGTGAGGCTGACCTTGAACTTGCATCAGTTCTGCCTCTGCTTTTCAGTGCTGCATTACAGTACAGTCATGTACCATAGTGTATCATACTTGGCTTAAGATAACCAGGCATGGTGGTGCACACCCTGAGTCCCGGCACTAATCTGTGAGTTCAAGGCCAGCCTGGACTATACTGTGAGTTCTAGGACAACCAAACCTACACCATTAGACCCTGTCTTAAAAACAAAACTGAAAAACAGTTTCTATAAAATTTAGTGCTATCTCCCCTAATTTTCTTCTTTTCTTTTAATCCTTTAGGCAGACACACACACATCTATTATTTTACCTACTGTTCATGAGGTGGATCTTTTCAGGTAAAGAATAAAAAAAAATTGTTAACTGCTTTGTCTTTTTATTTTGTGATAATTGTTATTAATTTATGGAGAATGTGAATAAACCTAGAAGAAAATGCTGGTTATATTTTAATGGTAAAGTCCAGTGTTCCATCCCAGCTGCATGTGATGAGGTAGGAAGATGGAGACATACGTTGGGGACTCAATGGCTAAGACAAATAGTTTTGTTTCATTTGGTGTGGGAGTTGTATTGTGGAGATGTAACAAAAAATTGAGGGTTTTTTTTAAGTTGAATTTTCAATTTTGTGGTGAAATTTCACAAGATTTGTACTTTAATTAAAACTTCAGTAAAGAAAAATAGAGAAACAACAGCTTGTACAAAGACTTGCATACAGATACATGCATATCGTAATTTGCTTTATTCATGGGTAATATCACCCACAGTCTGGAGCAGAGCCTATGCTCAGGAGTAGATGGCCAACACAACTTGTATGCTTTCTTGTTGTTGTTTTGTTTTGGTGATTTTGTTTGTTTGTTGTTTTGGGTTTTTGTTTTTGTTTTTGTTTTAATCTTTCTGGGCTGTTTGTTTGAGAAAGAAAAGAACAGGAAGTTGGGTGAGTGAGAAGAATCTTGGAGGAGTTGAGGAAGGGGAAAGAATATGATCAAAACATATTCTATCAGGATAGAGAGATGGCTCAGAGGTTAAGAGCACTGGCTGCTCTTCCAGAGGTCCCAGGTTTGACTCCCAGCACCCACAGGTGACTCAGAACTTCCGGTAACCCCAGTCCCAGGGCATCCAGTGTCATCTTCCAACCTCGTCGGGCACTAGGTGCATACTAGATATATACCCAGGCAAAACACTCATCTATAAAAATATATGAAACTGGGTAGTGATGGCACAACCCTTTAATCCCAGCACTCTGAAGGCAGAGACAGGCAGATCTCTGTGAGTTCTAGGCCAGCCTGGTCTACAGAGGGAGTTCCAGGACAGCCAGGGCAGTTACAGAGAAACCCTGTTTCAAAAAATAAATAAAATAAAATAAATGAATAAAATTTAAAAATACATATATACTATGAAAATCTTTTTAAAGGCCAAGAAATAAAAAAGTTATTTTATTCATAGAGCCTGAAATAGGATACAACTCAAATCCCCATTCACATAGAAAACCACTCAGCAATAATAGAGTGAATGAACCTTTGATAGATACAACAGTATAAATGACTTTCAAAGACAGTATGCTCATTACAGATGTCAGACTTTTGTAAGCTACTTAATAGATGATTTCCTTTACATAATTTTGGCAGGCAAAATACAGGGCCAGAAACCCGAGGAGAGGGACCTTGAGAATGAGGGAATTTTTTGAGGTAGTGGAACTATTTCTGTATCTTGGGCAAGGCTCAATTTTGCTGTAAATAAAATATGAATAAGGTTTAAAATTATGATTTTAAAAAGTTTTAACTTTGAATAAAAAGATGGAGTATCTATAAAATAAATCAATACTACAGAAAAGGTACATAGAGATTATATACTGTTGATAGTTTTGATACTTGAGTCATTAAGGGATAAGTTGAAGAATTTGTATAAATTAACTCAGAATTCAGCCCCTAGGTTTTTGTTTTCTATGGAGTTTTGTTGCTGTGGTGGTGTTTTTGTGGTTTTTGTTGCTGTTGTTATTGTTGTTTATGTGTATGTGAGGCTGCTTTCATTTGGTTTTGTTGAGACAGGATACCCTTCCTGCCTCAGTCTCCCAGGTGCCATCCTGCCTAGATGTACTAGAAAGTTTTTCTTTGAACTTCAGAGAGTATTAAATCTTGTTATGTTGGGGGAAGAGGGAGAAGGAAAAAGGAAATAAAAAAGAAAAATCTAAGCCATAGGGGCTGACAGTTTGGCTCAGTGGTTTAGAGTATTTGTTGCTCTTGCAGAGGACTCAGGTTTGATTCCAAGTGCCCACTTGTGGCTTACAACCATCCATAGCTCCAGGGGATCTGATCCCCCCCCCCCCCCCCCCTCTGGCCTCCATGGATACCAAGTATGCATGTGGTGAACAGACACATGCATACATATAAAATAGCATAAATAAATCTTTTTAAAAATAAAAAAAAACTAAACCATGAAAAATAATCTCAGGTAAAATATCTAAGGATTACATAAATTTTTTCCTTTGCTAGTACTTTGTGTATAGAGCTTTCCTTTTTCTCAATTTGTTTTGGTTTTTGTTTTTTGAGACAGATTCTCTAGTAGCCCTGTCTGGCCTCCAGCTCACTTGGTCTTCCTGTCTTCACCTCCCAACTGCTGACTTTACAGGCTTTGCACAATGCCTGCCTCATTTTCATTTTATGTTTGTTAATGTAAGTGGCATTTGTTATGTTGAAATGATATTTTTACACTCAGACTCTGAGAGAAAGGATGGAGATCTTGAAAGACACCTGAAGTTGTAGAGGTACAGTGAGGGTAAGCCCATGTTCCTGCTCTCACGAGGCCAGGACAAGTCCCGTCCCTCTCTGTCTGTGGACTGGACCTTTGCTTTAGTTTCCTCTGAATCACAGAACTCGTCCTCTTAGCTCTTAAGTTGAAAGAGGAGTTAAAGGGTAGTTTCTGAAACAGTGGAAAGAAACCAGCATTCTCTTACTACAGTCTCTTCAAGTCAGGGACTCTACCTGACGATACTTGGAGGTAATTCCTAGTACAATAAGAGACACATAGTCACTCCTAACCTCTCACACCCTGCAATTTCAGAAGGAAGCAGTTCTGGCAGACCCATTGACTGAGTTCACAAAGCTTTTAGACTTTCTTTGTGTCTGATAATGCATGCACATATAATAGATACACAAACATAAATTTTTATATATGTACTTATTTCTCTATCCACATATATTAAAAACCACAGAGTCACAATAAATGTTCTCAATTCCAATGCTATGTGACAGGGTTTATTTTTGTTTTCTTTTACATACTTATATTTCCTTTCCTTGAGAAATTACCTTTTACAATTTTTAAAATTTATTTACTGATTTGATCAACCCTCTGGCTAGTAAAAAAAAAAAAAAAAAAAGAACACATGCCTTTCTCCATTGGGCTGTGACACCCCGCATCTAGCCTCTCTCCATGGAGACCCTCCTTGCCCCGTTCACTCTTTGACTCCTTGCACTGACCCTGTGCACCACCCGACCCGACCACCTCTCCAGTGAATGCGTGCTTCCCTCTGCTTGGGTTCTGACTCGGTGCCTGCCACATGAGCGCCTTCCTGCGCTGCGTTCCCACCCTCAGGCACCCCCCATGAGAGTGTCCTCCTCTTGTCCTGACCCTTTGTGCCAGGCGGCCTCCTACTGTTACGGTGGGAGTGTAAAATGTCCCCACCCCAGGCATTGGAGCCCCAGCTGGTAGGTACTGTTCTGGGTGACTAGAACCTTGTAAGAGGTGAATCCTGACTGGTGGGAGTAAATCCCTTCCCCATCTGAACTCTCAGCTTCCTGCTTTGTTGAAAACTAATAAACCAAGCTTCCACCAGTTCCTACCCATAGATGGAACCTGCAGCCACCATGCCTTCCCTGTCATAATGGACTACCCCCTAAACTTGCTTCTGTTAGGTACTTATACACTCGAGAGTGCGCGTGTATACACACACACACACACACACACACACACACACACACACACACACACACACACACACACCAGGCTCTTGTGGCAATGATGTCTGCTATGTTCTACTTTAGGTTTGAGACTCTTAGGAAGGAAAAGGAACAGCTCCTTTGCCTTATCCTTCAGCTGTGTTGAAGAGAGACCCTATTTTCATTTGTCTTTGTGTTTTGATTAGTTAAATTAACCCGTCTATTTTTTATCTCATAAATTTGTCTCATGCTTTTGTACTTACTTTTTTTTTTTTTGTTTGGTTTGGGGGGAGTGTTCGTACTTTTAACTAGTGAAATTGGTTATGATGTTTAGAAATACTTTTTTTCTCTTCTCTAATCTACTAGGGAAAAATTGTTACCAAACAAGAAAGGACACTAAATAAGTAAAAGTTGACTTAAACACACTAGTGGACTTGTGTCCTCACAGCCCACACTAACTGTAGGGCCTCTGTAGAGATGCAGTCTTTGTTTGGAAGAGGGTTTGTCCAGGAATTAATTGTCATGTAGAGGTCCCCTGGGAGTTGTTGTCATCACACTGATATCAGAAGCTTCCGCTCTTGGGCTGCTGCAAAGGTAGTTACCTCAGTTCGTCAGAACCAGTCACAGATGAACTGCTTGTTCTGTTCTTTTCCTCTTCCTGCTTCTGCACTTGGCTTTTTTTTTTTTTTTTTGAGTTGGCTTTTCTCTTTGTAGAATGTGTGCATCTGTGTGTGTTCTAGAGATTGAACCCGGGGCCTTGTACTGTGCAAAGCAGATTCTCTGTGCAAAACTGCCCCCAGCCTAGCACTGAATTTCAGTTATGGACATTCAGTAAATGTCCCTTGGAAGATTCTTTTGTTTCCTTCAAAAATACTTAGAATAGAAATTAAAATATAACAGGATTGCTAATAAAATAGGCCTGTCCTCTGTTAACACAATTTGATGATAGGCTTTTATTGTTGTTATTTGTTCTGTGTGTGTTGCATCTAATTTTATAAAAAAATGGAATAAGTCAAACTGATATATAAGTTGGTTTTTGTTTTTGTTTTTTTTTTCTTTTTCTTTTATTTTCCTTTTTTTAAATAAATTTTTATTTATAGTATTCTGTCTGCATGTGTCCCTGCAAGCCAGAAGAGGGTACCAGATCTCATTACAGGTGGTTGTGAGCCACCATGTGGTTGCTGGGAATTGAACTCAGGTCCTCTGGAAGAGCAGTCAGTGTTCTTAACCACTGAGCCATCTCTCCAGCCCTTCTTTTCCTTTTTGAGACAAGTCTTGGGCTCACTATCTGAGGATGATCTTGAACTTATGATCCTCCTGCTTCTCCCTTCCAAGTGCTGGTATTACAAGATGTGCCTTACACCTGGCTTTGAGATGTGTGTGAGTGTGTGTGAGTGTGTGTGTGTGTGTGTGTGTGTGTGTGTGTGTGTGTGTGTATTTGAGAGACTTATGTCTCTACATATTGCCACATTCAGTATCAGGAAGAATTTGTATCAATGTGAAATTCTTAGAATGATTATTTGGGAATTTGAAAGACAAAATTGGATAAATAATAAAGTATTTCTCCTGTGTAAACACTTTCTAGGTGTTTCTGCCCAGTTTTCCTTCATAGTCAGATGCTATGGGAGTTGGTGCTGTTGGGAGAGCCCCTGGTGGTTATGGCACCGTCACCATCAGAGTCTTCAGAAACTGTACTGGCCCTTGTTAAGTGAGTATACCGGGCTCCTGATGCTGACACTTTCAGTATTTCCAGTCTGAGATGTTCCCCCAGCCACTGCATTAATCCATGCAACAGCTTTCTCAGAATGGATGAAAAGATTGACTCAGGTTCAGTTAGAGCTAGAACCATGTTTCTGCTGCTTTGAATAACACACACACACACACACACACACACACACACACACACACACACACGTGAAGTTAGACCTTGATAGGTTCCAATTAATATTAGTCATCAGTGCTTACCTAAAGGCAATATTGGAATGATTTGTCTATCAGATATATATTGTTTATATGGATGTCTCATGGTTATGGATTGGAACCTTGATTTTGTGTCTTCCTGTTCCACAGCTGTATTTCTCCATTAAAGTACTTTAGCGATTTTCGACCTTACTTCACAATTCATGATAGTGAATTCAAAGAATATACTACTCGCACTCAAGCTCCGTGAGTAAACACAGTACCTTTTGTTAACTAAGTAGTACCTTTATTTCCAACATTTTGTAGAATTGTATAATACATTTTGTTGTGTAATAAATTTTTAATTTAAAATTTTGACTTACTGACAAATTGATTTTATAAAAGGTTTGGGGAGCTGTTGGTAATAATTTAAGATTTGAAGAGTTAGTAACTTTCTTTAAGAGATTTTACTTAATAGAATCTGTGTTATTAACAATTACACAACTGTACCTCAGATTTTTACTTTTATGAAAAATTCTTCTGATCTATGGAAGGGAAAATGATCACATTCTTTCCATTTTAACTCCTGTTTTATAATTGCTTATTTTCTTTTCTTAGCTAAAGTTTTAAAGGAAAATAATTTCCATTTACTTTCTATACTTCTTGATTTTCTGTTAATGTCACAGTATCTGTTGCAGGCAAACCTCCTGCTTTGGGGGGTTGTTTGGCTGTTTTGTTTTGTTTTGTTTTTTTGAGAGAGGATTTCTCTCTATAGCCCTGGCTGTCCTGGAACTCACCTTGTAGACCAAGCAGGCTGGCCTCAAACTCACAGAAATCTACCTGCCTCTGCCTCCCAAGTGCTGGCATTAAAGATGTGCTATTTTTTGATAGAATTTCTTTTTTAATTTATTTTTATTTTATGTGTATGAGTGTTTTGTTTGCATGGATGTCTATGCACCATGTGTGTGCAGTGCTCATGGAGGCCAGAGGGCATCAGATCCCCTGGAACTGAAGTTAGAGATGGTTGTGAGCTGCCATGTGGGTGCTGAGAGATGAACCTGAGTGCTCTGAAAGGGCAGACAGTGCTCTAACTGCTGAGCCATCCCTCCACACCCGAGGCTAACTTCTTAACTCGTAAACATTTTTTATGCTCATTGCTTGAGGTAATGAACAAGAGCTCCATTGCCCGTGTGTGTGTGTGTGTGTGTGTGTGTGTGTGTGTGTGTGTGTGTGTGTGTGTGTATGTGTACACGCACGTGTGTACCTGCACAAATTTTTGAGATAGGCTCTCATGTACTGTAGGCTAGCTTTGAATTTCTGAGCCTCTTGGTGCTACCTTCCAACTATGAGAATGGCAGATGTGCCATTTTTAAGATAGAGTTTCCATACATAGCCCAGACTGGTCTTGAACTTTCGATCCCTGTGCCTCAGCCTCTCGTAGGATTGAAGACCTACTTCACACTTATCTTCAGAATATCTTAATCCTTGATCCTCCTGTCTCCTGGCTGTCTGGTGGTATATTTTAGTCTTATGTGTAGACTTCTTTCTCTGCTCTTCCCTTAAATGTTGATGTTATCAAAGATTGTCTTCTGGGTTCTTTTTTCAGACAGATCATTTTCTATATAACCTTAACAGCACCCATGGTCTCTGTTACGAGCCAATACTAAGGCTGAGGAGGTGGCTAAGCAGGTAAAAGCACTTGCCATGCAAGCTGTCAATTGAGGCTCAAGCCCCAAACCCCACGTACACAACTGGACACAGTGGCATCCATCTGTAGTCTAAGCTCTCCTGCAGTTAGCTGGGAGGCAGAGACAGGAGAAACCCCTGGAAGCTTGTGCACCAGCCAGCCTGGACTGTGCATTGCATCAACAGAAACAGTGAAAGACCCTGCTTCAGGAAGGTGGAAGGAGAGAACCAACTCCTGAAAACTCTTCTGATACCATCCCCACCCCAGCATGCCATGGTACAAGAGCATCTTCATTTCTCTCTCTTCCTCTCCCTCTTCCTCTCTCTCTCTCTCTGCCTCTCTCTTTCTCTCCCCCCCCCCCCCATATGCTCTTGTGCTCTCTCCTGGGCTCGTTCTCTCACATTACAATTAATATTTAATTAATTGTAATTAATTTAAAGAATCTATATTAACTTGTCATGGTAGTTCACTCCTGTAATCTCAGTACTGAGAGGCTGAGCAGGAAGACTGAGGTGAGTTCAAGGCCACTCTGGACTAACTACAGAACAAAAACTTAAAAGATCCTATACTAATGACTGAAATATGTCTTTGTACCTTAGATCTCTCCAACATCCAGACCTATGTTATTGGTGGTGTAGAATGTTACACCTGTATATCTGTTCTTTCTTTTTGAGATGAGATCTTAATCCCTAGCACTGTTGGCCTAGAACTGGCCTTATACATTAGAGTGTCCTTGAACTTGATAATGTAGTTTAGGATGATCTTGAACCACTGATCTTACTGCCTTTGCCTCCCAAGTGCTGGGATTTTAGGCATATACCACAATGCCCATTTCACACACGTATGTGTTAATGCATCTGAAACTAAGTATGTTTAACTGATTTATTTTTATTTCCCTCTTTTTTGTTCTAATCTCCTATTACATTCTTCATAAGTGGTATTAGTTTTGACTTAGTTGTCCAAAACATAGTATTATGTCTTCTTAACATGGCCCAGAACAACTCTTAACTCAGTTCTGTCAGTTCATCACCCTAAAACATCTCTCCACCTATTTATCATCTTCTTTCCATAGTTCCCTCTTCAGACTTCAGTTTTTCTCTGTCCACTGTGGCTTTTCCCCCAGGCCTCCCTCCCTTACAGGGCATCCTCCAAAGTACACCTACAGTGATCTATAACCTTTATGTGGTATAACTCCACTTGATTCTTTGTGGCTGCACTTTGCTTATGAGATAGCATTAGCTGGGCAGTGGTGGTGCACACCTTTAATCCCAGCACTCAGGAGGCAGAGGCAGAGGCAGGGAGATCTCTGAGTTTGAGGCCAGCCTGGTCTACAGAGTGAGTTCTAGGACAGCCAGGACTACACAGAGAAACCCTGTCTCAAAAAACCAAAACAAACAAACAAAACCCAAGGTAACATATTAATTGTATATGCTCGGTGCTGCCCTTGACTCTTCTTTAACTGTTACCTGCCCCAGTCTGCTCAGGAGTGCTGAAGTACCTGGTACCATGTGTGTAGTTCTGGGTAGAGACTGACCTCACCTCATGGCTTGGCATGCACTGTTCTGTGTTGCCCTCACCTCCCTTGTTTACTTGGCAGAAAACCACTCCTCTTTCATGTCCTGTCTGTATGGTGTCTTTGGTGAGTCTGTCCTTTTAAAACCCTGGCAGACCGTAGGTTCTCCTTGTGATTACTGTGCACTTCATTCTCATTTTGTTCTTCAGTGTCTTTAATTGTTGGCATCATGATTGAGTGTGTAAACCTCTATACCTATATTCTGTGTTAAGAATTATGTTTGGGGGGGGGCTAGGGAGATGGCTCACAGTTAAAAGCAGTGACTGCTCTTGCAGATGACCCAGATATGGTTCCCAGCACCCACATGGTGACTCACAGCCATCCTTAACTCCAGTTCCAGGGCCTCCGATGCCTTCATTTGGTCTTCTAGGGTCCCAGACATACATGTGAAGCATATACACATACATGTAGGCAAAATGCTCACACAAAATAAAATGAATAAATCTAATAAACATAATCATATCATATCTTTTTATCTTCATATATCAAATACTGAATATGTTACCTGTTATGTTGATATGTAATAAACCAAGTAAAGGGAACAATATTCTATATATCGTCCATTCAGAAACTATCACTTATTCTTCAGTGATTTAACATCCTTTTAATTTTTTGTTTTGCACGTTTTTATTTTGTCTCATTTTTATCCAGGCCCTCAGTCATCTTAGGAGTAACCAACCCCTTTTTTGCTAAGACGCTACAGCACTGGCCACACATTATTCGAATAGGAGATCTTAAACCTGCAGGTAATGTGTCTATTTGGTGTTCACAGTGTGTGATGCGATGGGCACTTACTTGTATCTCCCCTTGTGTTTGTCTCTTGCTGTTTATATTATTGGCAACATTCTTGGAGATAGTCTAGAGAAGAGCCTGTGGAAGAGAGTTACAGCTTCTCACTAAAATGGGCATATGCCCTCGCCCAAAAGCATTGTTATAAAGCCCAGGGAAACTGAGCCTTTTATTTTATAAGCCAGATACAACTGGGAATTCTAGTTTGCTTGAGGAAAGTCTTATATAGAAAATTAAATGATAGCCAGAAGTCATAGTGCCTATGTATAATCCCAGCACTCTGGAGACTGAGGCAGGGGGATTTTGAGTTCAAAGCCAGCCTGGACTACATAGTTCCAGGACAGCATGAGCTATAGAATGGAGACCCTGTCTCAAAATAAGGACGGAAAGACTGGACAGTGGTGGTGCACGGCTCTAATCCCAGCACTCGGGAGGCAGAGGCAGGCAGATCTCTGAGTTGCAGGGCAGACTGGTCTACAGAGCAAGTCCTAGGACAGCCAAGGCTGTTAACATAGAGAAACACTGTCTCAAAAACAACAAAAAGCTATAATTATTCCAGACTTGGCATGAAATTCTCAGGTAGATCTTTTTTGAAGTGTTGTGTAGCCTTGTGCATTGTATTGACTAAGGAAGTCCTCACAGGTTTGTGCTTTCCTTGAGAAAAAGACATATAGTATTTGGTTAGTAAGTGTTGATTATGTGAATAAATGCATTCTGAGATTGGATGTTTAATTTAAATGCCAATTTAATGATACCCCTAACACTGTCATGCTCCTGTCAATACATTAGTTTGCTGAGAGATACAAATGATAGTTCAGAGAACAGCAGTTACTCTACTCACAAAAGACATGGGTGGTTTTTCAGTTTTTTATTTTTATACTTATCATCAGGTTGGTTTTTACTAATCTAGACTGTTTGATTGACTATAATACAATACTTTGCTTTTTATGAAAAAGGTTCCCTTAGGGATAGAGATAGGAAACTTTTGCCAGAAATCATTAGTGACATAGTATGAACTGATTAAACTTGTTTTAAAAATCACCATAGGGAAGCTGGACATTTTGGCAAATGTCTTTAATGCCAGTGCCCCAGCAATTGGGAGGCAGAGGTAAGCAGATCTCTATGAGTTTGAGGCCAACCTGATGTTCTTGGCACGTTCTCACAGTGAGACCTTGTCTCAGAAAGGGGGAAAAAACAAAGGCCTGGGTGCTGGTCTCTTATCAGACATGGTTTGTAAATTTTGAACCATTCTGTGGACTAACCTTTTACTCTTTGGATGGAGTCCTTTTATGCACTAGCTATTTTAGTTTTGATGAAGTTCATTATATCTTGTTTCCTTTATTTCTTGTGGATTTAGAGCCATATTGATGAAATCAGATTTAACTTTACCATCATGAATGTCTGGAATATGTCTTAGGGCATATAGTTTGGCTTCTTGAATTCAAAGCCAGACCTACTGCACATGCTACACAGGTTGTGCAGCATAAAACCCTGATGAGGATTCTGACTTTGAAACTCAAAACAGACAGAACCTATAGAATTACAGAAAAAGCAATCCTGTAGGCCCCCGAGGGAAGACATGGCAAAACAGAGTGTCTCTTAGGCTCATAAGTTTATAATTATCCTAGAAATGTGTGTTTGGTTTTAACACGGCAAGGTAATTGGTTCCGATGCAGAGATTGCTCTTTTTATGTTTTACCTACTATCCACTTTGTACCAAATGGGAAAATAAAACCTAAGAATAATGTCTGTGGAAGAAAAAACCAAGAGTCCTGGTTTATATTGGCTCTAACTAGAAACCTTCTCATTTCCAATGAGAAAGTGGATTTGGTGTTTTCACAACAGGAAAGAGAAAATACTTGCTCTAAGTTAAGATTTAGGTGCAAACATGCAAAGGTGCATTAAGATGACTCTGCTAATGTTAAGCCTTTCTTGTGCTCTGTTATTCACATCAGACACTGAATAACCCTTTTTAAATCAAATATTTATAATCATAGAACTGCGGTGTGTTTCCTCACATTTGTGAGCTTTTCATGGCGCTTCCTGGCATCTGTTTGATGTTTTTAAACAGTTGTTTCAGAATTTTGTGCATGCACACTGTGTGTTTTGATTAAGCCCACCTGCCACTCCTCCACTAGTGACCAGGCCTGGAGCTCAGGATGTGTCTTAGACCTAGTGAAGGTTCCTGCATCAGAGTGAAGTTTCCTGCTGCACTGCTGTTTTTGTCACTTCTCATTTGAAAGGAGCACATGTAGATCACTATAAAACATCTTCATTATTACCCAGAACTTGTGACTGTAAGAAATATGAAACTTATTGCTGAATTATTTCCCTCCCAGCATTTAGTTTTTGTTGAACAGAAAAAACATTTTAGCCAAAATATGAGTCCTATAGCATGTATGATGTAACTAAGAATATTATGATGCTAAAGATGAGCATGCCAGGCAAACATTCTATCATTAAGTTACATCCTCAGCCCAGTTTATAAGAGTTTTTATGTTTTTTTCTTTCAGGAGAAATTCCTAAGCAAGTTAAAGTAAAAAAATTGAAGAACCTAAAAACTCTGGATTCTAAACCTGGTATTGACTTTTCTTACTGACTTTTGTTTTGTGTATACTTGTGAATGTCTGCATACAAGTGTCGTAGTGCGTGAGTGGAGGTCAGAGGACAGTGTTTGGGAGTCACTTCTCTCCTTCCACCATGGGTTGCAGGGCTGGATGAAACTCATGTAGTGAGGCCTGCATAGCAAGTACCTGTCCCAGCTGAATCATCCTGCTGGCACAGACTTTTATTAATCTGAAGTGTGTACTCATCTAGGTTGTTGGGTTTTTCTGTTTATCTATCTTCTTTTCTTAGGAGTTTATACCTCTTACAAGCCATATCTAAACAGAGATGAGGAGATCATAAAACAACTCCAGAAGGTAACTGCTTGCTCATATTATTAATTTAAATCTCCTTGTTGAGGTCTGAAGTATTTAGTTAGGCAATGTGTGGGTGAGTGGGTGGAGGGATTGTTTTTGTTTTTATGTGTAGTAATGTGAAATAGAACTTCACTTCTTAAAAACAATATTGCTGGTTGAACCAGGGCCTCATGCATGCTAGGCAAGTGCTTTACCATTGAGGTATATCCCTAACCTAGAATCTCACCTGGCTTGCCTGGAACTCACTGTGAAGACCAGGCTAGGCTTGAACTTGTAATCCTCCTGCTTCTACCTCTTAAGTACTGTGTTACTGGCCTGTGCCATCGTGCCTTGGCTTGGATTCTCTTTGAAAAATTAAAAAAATCTCTGTGTGT
This sequence comes from Peromyscus aztecus, assembly GCA_902168405.1. Lineage (NCBI taxonomy): Eukaryota > Metazoa > Chordata > Mammalia > Rodentia > Cricetidae > Peromyscus > Peromyscus aztecus. The sequence goes on from CABHPQ010000250.1 coordinate 28,137, forward strand.
GTGTGTGTGTGTGTGTGTGTGTGTGTGTGTGCGCGCGCGCGCGCGCGCGCGTGCATGTGCTCACATGATGGTGGGGGTCTGGGAAACTTTGTAGTGTAGTGTCAATTCTCTCTTCCCACCTTTTAATGTGAGTTCCAGGGAAAAATGCCTTTATTCACTGAGCCATCTTGCTAGCCCTGAATCACTTTTGTTTTTTGCCTCACATACCTTAGCCCTGAATTACTTTTCAGTCCAAGCTTTAGGTCTGGATGTCGTGGCTCATCACTGTAATGCCAGCACTAGGCCACTGAGACAGGACGATCTTAAGTTCTAGACAAACCCGGCTAAATAGTGAGTCCTTGTCTCAAAAATAAGTAGACAGTGCTGGCGAGATGGCTTGAGAGGTGAAGGTGTCGGCTGCCAAGCTGCCAGCCTGAGTTTAATCTCTGGGACCCACCTGATGTCAGGAGAGAGGAGAAAGCTAACTCCACACACTGCTGTTGTCCATGTGGCCCCTTCCCACCTCCCGAGTCATACACACATACTGCTGCATGCAAAAGAAATGCATAGACCTGAGTTCAATCCGGACCACATGGGAGGAAGAGAGAGCTGACTCCTACGAGCTGTCCTCTGACCAATACAAGCACTCCTTGGCACATATATGCACATGGCACACATATACACAAATAAGGGTAATAAAAATTTTTAATTGAAAAAAATCAAAAGACCAGGAGCTGCAGAGATGGCTTAGTTGGTAAGGTGCATGCACACATAATCAAGACACCAATGCAGCAGTAGTCATAGACTTGAGTATTGGTTCTGTAGCTATAGAAAAACAAGTCAGTCTGGAAACCTAGACATTGTTGTAAATTGTCAGTAGCATCTAACAGTAAGAGAAAGTATTTTTTAAAGATGTCAATTGTATTAATACAGCATATGCAAAATAAAGGTTATTTTCACTGTGAACTGATGCTCTTAAGTGTGGGATAAATGATAATAAATCTGTAGGGTTTCAAATTTATGTTTGAGTGATAAAAGCAAATTATATGTATCAGTACTGTGTGTATATACATATATACACACATTCTGTAATGTTTAAGGCTGGTTAAATGTACCCATTTCTTCAAACATTTATAATTTTTTTGTGGTGACACATTTAAAATCCTTTCTTTTATGTTTTTGAGATATGTAGTATGTAATTGTTCTATGGTCACCCTACTGTACAATAATAACACACCCAAACTGCTTGCTGCTCTCCAGCTGTAACTTAGTACAGTTACAGAAAGGTCAGCCTCCCCTCCACACCCCGACTCCCTAGCCTCTAGCTAAAACTTCCTTTTACAGAGTTTTACAAAATGAACTTCTAATTAAGTTATTTTTCGATAACATTCTAGGATTTTTTTTTAAATTGGTTGTTGATTGGTATTAAATTTAAATGCCTGTTTACAAAGCAGTTGGACTTGGTCATTATCTTACATTCCCAAACACTAACATACGGGCTTCTGTCTCCTTTCAAGGGTGTACAGCAGAAACGTCCTTCTGAGGCTCAAAGTGTTATTCTCCGACGCTATTTTTTAGAACTGACACAAAGTTTCATCATTCCATTAGTAAGTTATTAATCTTAATAAGTGTGATTTCTGTCCTCTATATCATAAGTTCTGTGCTTTACCAGTTAGTGTGTTTATTGATTTAAAAGTTATTTATGAGAGACCTGGATTCTTTGTTCTCATTCCCTTAGGTAAGTCATTGATCCTCAGTTTGATTGTCCGCTTGTGGCTGGTTCTGTGGTCCCTAAATACCTTTCAAGTTTGTTGTGACATTTTTTAAGTAGGGTTGGAGTTTATTAAAAGACCTTTAATATATATTTCAAGCACTAGGATTAAGGGAGAAAGAATAGCACTCAGAAAGATACCCCTAAGAATATGGCTGTGGGCTTCTTGAAGGATTGTCACATGTTGTCTTGATTGAGATACTGATACAATTTTTTGACTTGATAAAATTTTATTCTTTTTTACTTCCCATTTTTTTAAAAAGACATAGAATTGTCTGAGTTGCTTTTCTATTTCTGTGATAAGAGACTATGATCAAGGCAACTTATAGAAGAAAGAGTTTATTGGAGCTTACAGTTGCAGAGGATTAGAGTCTATGACCATCATGGAGGGGAGCATGGCAGCATGCAGGCAGGCATGGTGCGGAGCAGTAGCTGAAAGTCTTGAGTCTTGATCCACAGTCATGAAGCAGAGAGAGCTAACTGGGAATGCCATGGGCTTTTGAAACTTTAGTTGACCCCTAGTGACACACCTCCTCCAACAAGGTCACACCTCCTAATCCTTCCCAAACCATTTCACCAGCTGGGACCAAGTATGTAAATACATGAGCCTCTGGGGCCATTCTCATTCAACCACACAGAATGCACAGAATTAAACTGATGGGGTGGGGCACGCACAGTAATGAAGGAGGGTGGTGCTGGGATTGATCCCAAGGCCTTGCACATGCAAAGCAAATACTTTACCACTAACACTATACTACTGATTTTAACAGATGAGAAAATTAAGCACAAACAATAAGATTAAATCCATAATTCCAGGTGATAAACATTACAAGATACCAGCTAGCTGCCTCTAAGAAACTGATTGATCATCCAAGGTGATTACCTAACAGTCAGATACTGAAGTGGAACATTACTGTCCACACCTCTAATCCCAGCACTTGAGAGACACCAATGGGAGGGTTATTGAAAATTAGAGTACAGTCAAGACCCCACAGTGCCATCCTGCCTCAAAAACAAAAAACAGCAGCACAAAAAAGAGCTGAGCGTGGTGGCGCACGCCTTTAATCCCAGCATTTGGGAGGCAAAGGCAGGCAGATCTCTGTGAGTTCCAGGACAGCCACGGTTGTTATACACAGAAAACCTAGCTCAGAAAACAAAACAAAAAATAAAACAACAACAACAACAACAAAAGGCCTTGTTTTGCAAAAGCAAGATCAGGTTAGTTTATCAACTGCACGGTAGAGCATGTGGCTATATCCTCATTTGTATTTGTTACTTAAGAACCATTAGTCAGGTGTCATCCCTCCCTCTCTCCCTTCCCTCCGTCTTTCCTTTGGTCCTTAGCCTTGACTGACATGGGACCTGCTATGCAGATCAGCCTTAGGAGTGCTAGGATGATATGTGTGTGCCACCACACCTGGACAAGTGTAGTGTTTATTAGGTACCCCAAAGCCCACTAAATACATTATTAAAGTTGTATCACCATAAAGCCACAATGTTTGACATACATTGTAGAAGTACTTTTTCGTCAGGACTGCCAGCCCACAAATAACAACATGGAGACTTATTATTAATTATGAAAGCTTGGCCTTTAGCTTAGGCTTGTCGCAACTAGCTCTTATATCCTAAATTAACCCATTTATGTTAATCTGTATTCTGCCACATGGCGTTACCTCTCTTCCATCTTGTACCTCCTGTTTCCTCTCTCTGCTTGGAAATCCTGCTTATACCCTGCCTGGCTATTGACTATTCAGGTATGGTGTGACCATACACCAGTCACAGCAATACATCTTCACACAGTATACAAATATCCCACAACAATAAACCTTGTATTATTCAGATGTTTTATCACTGTGACAAATTCCTGAAAAAAAAAAAGTTAAAGAAGAGGATTTATTTTGATTCATAATTTTAGAGACTTGAGTAAAAGGTTAGCCTGTTGCTATTGTTTTAGGCATGATACAAGGTAGACTATCACAGCAATGTGAACTTGTAACATAGGCTGCCCACTTCATGAGAAGGGGCCAGGGCCAGGGTGTATATCCAGAGTTGTGCTGTTAGTTACCTCTAGCCAGGGCCTACTTCATTAATAGCCCATTCCATACAAACTCAGCAGTGGATTAACCCACTAATGAATTTAGTACTTTTATGATCCAATCACCTCTCAATTTCATCATCAGCTAGAGAACCAAGCCTTCAACATATGAGTCTTTTTGGGAGGATACTTTATATCCAACCACAGAACCCCCTTAATGTAGTGATTTTAGTATTAGTGTTACTCATTCTTTAGGAACTGAAGTGTTTCAATTGAATTAATTTTTAAATTGCCATGTACACTTTAACTAGTGTAGTGAAGCTATTTTTAGTAGATACTTATGTCACTTATCCAAAGACAATTTACTGCCAAATGCTACATTAGATATTAACCAGTCCAACATGCATACCAGTTTATCCTCTAGGTATAATAGATGTTTTTGGTGATTGTTTTTTTGTTTGATTTTTGAGACAGTGTCTTTCTATATAGCTCTGGCTGGTCTAGAACTCATGGAGATCCTCCTGCCTCTGCCTCCCAAATGCTGGGATTAAAGGCATGTGCCACCACACCTGGCTTTGGTGATTGTTCTATGAATTTATGTATGTGCAGCATTCATAGAACAAATAATTACAAGTGATGCAGACACCCAAGGATCAGGTTAGGTTTGTGTTAGCTGTCACAGACCCGGATATAAATCCCCACTAGGTGGGCAAAGCTGGATCCAGCTGTTCATCAGAAATGACCAGTGGAGGGCATCAGATGCAGCAAAGAGGAAGAAATACCTAGAAAAGCTGCCGAGAAAATGCCCCTTCCACCATAGTACTGCTGTCTCTCATACTGAGAGGAGCTGTAGTCATTGGCTTTCTCAGGAGGAACTTCTTGAGTGGCGTGGGGGAGGATATTTTCTGAATGATTCAGCCAATCCCATATCTAATTTATGGTTTCCTTCATGATGCTTTTCAGCTTCTTCCCTTCTCTTAAATACCATCTTTCTCAGACTAGGAGCTCTTATCTGCTCCAGTGATGTGGGGATCTGTTTCAGGAGGAAGTGAGGAATCTGCTATAGTGAGAGCTTGTGGCACTCCTAGATTCAGATTCATACTAAGCACCTGGAAGCCTTTTTCCCCATCACCCTTAGAAATAGAAACCAAGGCTGGAGCTAAGTTCCTGTTTCCCTTATTGCTGAAGTATGTCAGCAACCCTGCAAGTTTGGGCGCACAGGCTGCTCTATGACAGGGACCCCGGGGTGGCTGCCTCTGCCTGGTCAGGGTTAGTGCAGGGCAGTGTGCTGTGCTTTGGCCCAAGTTGGCTCAGGGAGTACATAGTCCTGGTACACACATCTGCTGAACTAGTCCGTTGTGAGGTTTTATATAATGCCTGCATTTTGTACTTTAAAAGGTCACCTTGGAGTTTCTTCTAATACGGTTTTTTGTTTGTTTGTTTGTTGTTTTATTTGAGATAGTGTCTCACTATGTAGTCTTGGCTGCCTAGAAATCACTGTATTGATTGTATATATATACAATATATATATTGTATAGATCAGGATGGCCTCCAACTCACAGAGATATGCTTCTGCCTCTCAAATTGTGGGATTAAAGACATGTGCCACCATGTCTGGCTGATACTGTTTTCTTGAACAGAATTTGATACCACATCCAAGAAACTAAATAACTCTATGATAAAGGGAACTATGTGTGTCTTGTTCCTTAGCACTCCCGAAGTCTGATGTAGGGTAGACTTTTAGCTATTAATTGAGTAAATGACTAATACAGCCATTCTAAGGAATTTAGTGGACTGACATATAAATATAGGCAGTAGCTTGGTCTGGGGATTGTATCATTGCTTTTATGTCATTATTAACAGAATCTATGAAGATACAAAAGCAACCTGAAGATCTTTGTTGTTCATTTTAGAAAAAAGTATTCTTTCTTCATTTGGAGATCGAATTTTGATTCATTTAAACCTGTGTTGTGTTGGGGGTGTAATTCAGTGGTACAGTAAGAATTGGTGGTGAGACCTTGGATTTGATGCCTAGAATCAAACAAATAAGACAGCTTGTTTAAGTAGATCAGCTTTTTTTTGGTACACAAGAGCACAGACTGAGCTGGGCCTGGTCACTCCCTCCTGTGGTCCCAGCACTCAGGACGCCGAAGCAGAAGGGCTGTCACAAGCTGAAAGCCAGCCAGGGCTGTGGGTTAGATGCTGTCTCAAACAACAACAAAACCAACCAAAATGCAGAGTTTTAGAGTCCAGTTCCAACTGATAAATCCACAGCACAGTGCCTACACTGAGGGCTTAGGGATTATTGTGGAAAAGGGAATGGAATGTTTGTAAGATCCAGAGAAACAGGAAGTTTTCTGTGAGATTATATCTTAGAAATATCAGAAGCTACACCCATGAAGTCTCACCACCATGGCTGCCGAAACATGACCTGAGCAGTGATGACAACCATAGGAATGCTCACATAGAAGGGGAAAGTTCGTGAGACTTCGACCTAGACAGAAACTCCAGCCAACTAAGAAATGCTGAGAGTCGGGGAAAGTCTTCCCCGGGAAGAGCTCACCACTGGCTATCCAATACCAAAAGGTCAGCCCTGAAAACACACAGACAAGTAACATTATACCGGCAGAGCAGGTTATATTTAAGTATGTGAGAGACACCACACACACACACACACACACACACACACACACACACACACACACACACACACGACAACAGTTCAAGAGGCCATGAATGTGAAGAGACAGTGGGCTTGTAGTTATATGGAAGGTTTGGAAGGATGAAAGGGATGTAATTATAATCTTAAAAATATTTAAATAAATAGCAACAATAAAAGAAAAAAAGAAAAGTGAGAGAATATCAAGTCTATCTGAATTCAAGTTCAAATAATGAGTCTGGTCAGGCTGTTTAGCTTTTCGAAGCTTCAGTTTCCCTTGTAGTTACTTTCACAAATCGTGGTTCCAAGGATTACCTCTGACATAGTTGTCAACACAGTTAACTATTGTCATTCAAATTATAAGGGGCTGGACAGATGGCTCTGCAGTTGGGGGAACTTGCTGCTCTTGCAGAGAGGACCCGATATCTGTTCCAGCAACCATTTCCAGAGGCTCAAAACCACCTGTAATTCTAACTTGAGGGCATTTAACACCAGCTTCTGGTGTCCATGAGTATGAATGTGCATGCGCCCGCACACACACATAAATAAAAAATAAACCTTAAAAATATATCTGAGTTTAGAGCCAGATAGAATAGCATAGTCCTGTAATTCCAACAATTGGCCTGGGGGCAGGAAGATCATGATTTCAGGGATAGCCAGGAGTACGTAGCAAGACCCTGTTTGAACAGACCAAACAAGAGCTGGTGAGAGAGCTCAGAAGGAAGGGCATTTGCTGCACAAGCCTGGCAACTTGTTCAGTCACATGTAAAGGTGGAAGGGGAGAACCAGCCCACAAAGTTGTCCTCTGACTTCCATGTGTGTGCTGTGGCACACAAGCCCATATAGATCATGCACTCACACATAAATAATTTTAAACAATTGAAGATATGAACTGGACACAGTGTCATGTCTCAGTTACTTGGGAAGCTAAGGTGGAAGATCACTTGAGCCCATGAATTCAAAATCAGCTTGTGTAGTACAGCAAGCCACCAATCTTAGAACAAAGGAAAAGTTATCTGTTTTGAGTATCCAAGTCTTAGTTAAATTTTGTTGAAACATGACTTTCCAAGTCAGTTTAACTGGAGCAGTCTTTTGTAGGAAATGGTGAAATCATTGAAGGAACATGATGGAATAATTCAGATTCGGCTTGTCGAGGTGCTCACTGAGGAAAGGCACTTGCTGCCAAGCCTCACAATCTGAGTTCCATCCTGGATCTCTGAGATCTACATGATAGAAGGGAAGAGTGCTTATTTCCACATACATGCCATGCGTATGCATGTGCACTTGCATGCACACGTGCCAAGAGAAACACACACAGTAAATAAATGAATGTAATAACTTAAAAATATTTAAAATACAAAACACCACTGTGGATCACTTTTTCTTTCTATCTACTCACAAGATCTATCACTTCTGTGACTCCATGAGGTATGCAGTTTTTCACTTCACCACCAAGCAAGCAATCAGTTCTGCAGGAGATACCAGCAAGATATCCTCTAATTCAGTTCTGCCACTATACCTGGCAATAGCGTCAGATGCCAAATGCTAAGGGCTGGATTCTTTAGTTTGCCCTACTCCATGTTAGATGCCAATCCCAAGCTCCAGTCTGTGCTTAGTACTGATCCACTGTAAATCCCATAATCCCTTCTTCAGAATCTACTCATTTACTTGAGTGACTCAGGGAAACATTGATGTTAGTTGGTTTATTATATAAAACATTACAAAGAGGATAGATAGATGGATGGATGGATGGATGGATGGATGAATGGATGGATGGATGGATAGATAGATAGATAGATAGATAGATAGATAGATAGATAGATAGATAGATAAATAGATAGATAGATAGGGTAGGGTATGGAGGGAGAGACATAGAGCTTGCATGATGTCTCTGAATGTGCCACCCACTATAAATGTCATGTGTTCTGCTATCTTGAAAGTCTTTAGCCCATGTCCTTTGGATTGCTACAGAGACTTCATTGCATAAGCATGATTGAAGCATGTGTATCTGTGTCCAAATGTTATTGGCACAAAGAGTGCATGTTCTGGTCGGATGCTATCAGACTGGGTGGTGACCATCAGCAAAGCCTGTCTGTCAGATCCTTTCCTTGCAGGTGTGATTGAGACTCTTTCTGAACTGGAGGTCTTAACCACTCCTTCCAGACAAGCTAGAGTAGAGAAGTCATGGTCAGCAAGGCCAGGGAAGATGAGATTTTTGTAACCTACTGTGGGGAAGAGAAATTCTAGCTTTTATGATCTACCTATAGGAGGGAGTTATAAGCCAAAAACTGGGTGAAGAAAAAAGTGTGTGTGTGTGTGTGTGTGTGTGTGTGTGTGTGTGTGTGTTTATGTCCTAGTATGACTTAGAAAACCATTTTATTAAAATGTAAGACCCTTAAGTAAGACTGTGTAAGAACTAACATTTGTTCATTCATTCATTCATTCATTTATCTGTCTATCTATCTATCTATCTATCTATCTATTTATTTATTTATTTATTTTGGCTTTAGGAAAGATATGTGGCAAGCTTGATGCCTTTGCAGAAAAGTATTTCTCCATGGAAGGTATGTGCCAGTCAAGCGCTTTCCTCTTTGAGCTGTCTAGCTATAATTTCCTTCTTTGAATAGAGCAGTTCCTTATCTCTAAACATAGTATGCCTTGTTTTCTAGAGTCCACCCCAGTTAAGACAGTTCCTTCCAGAAGAATTTATGAAAACACTTGAAAAAACGGGGCCTCAGCTCACATCTGGAATAAAGGGAGATTGGATTGGACTTTACCGGTTAATCACTTTACTTATTTTCCACCTACCTGTGAATGTTTACTTAAAAACTAGTTGTAAAACCTAGATTATGCCGGGCAGTGGTGGCGCACGCCTTTAATCCCAGCACTCGGGAGGCAGAGGCAGGCGGATCTCTGTGAGTTCGAGGCCAGCCTGGTCTCCCAAGCGAGTTCCAGGAAACGCGCAAAGCTACACAGAGAAACCCTGTCTCGAAAAACCAAAAAAAAAAAACAAAACAAAAAACCTAGATTATTCATGTAGCATGTATCTCTGAACTATAAGAAAGGAATGAAAGGCTAGCATGGTGGCACACTGTAATCCAAACACTTGGGAGGGAGAGTCAAGAGGATCCAGAGTTAAATGTCATCCTCAACTTCATAGCAAGTTTGAGGCTAGCCTGGGTTACTTGAGACCTTGGGTAGGTTTGTTTGTTTATTTTTTGTTTTATTTGTTTGTTGTCTTGTTTTTAAGGGGGGTTATTGAAAGAAGAAATAAGTATTAACCAAACTTTGCCTTTTTTAAAATTTATTTTTGTAGGCAGTTTCTAAAGTCTCCTAATTTTGATGGCTGGTTCAAGACCCGTCGGAAAGAAATGACCCAAAAATTGGAGGCACTCCATCTAGAAGCTCTTTGTGAGGAGGTTAGAAAACTGTTTTAGTATGATGCAAGTATTAAGAGTACAAGAAAATATTTTTAGAGGTTGAAAATAATACTTAGAATCCACTTTATTACATGTACTTATTTTGTGTGTGTGTATGTGTATACGTGTGCATGTGTACATGTTACAGTGTGAGTGTGGAGGTCAGAGGACAGCTTTCATGAGTCAGTTCTCTCCTACCATGAGGGTCCCAGGTCTAAACTAGGGTGTCTGGCTTGGCAGTAATGCCTTCATCCACCACGCCCCACTTTATTATTATAAATAGTACTTAACTCATAGATAACGTGCTCATATCTTGTCTTATGAGTCAGGACTCTCTTAATTATCACAAAAATTCCTTGAGGTGGGGGTGTTGTGATCTGCATTATGCTGCAGCTGTGGTTTAGGATTTAGTGAACTTGCCTCAGTTTGCACCACCCCAAGTTGTGAAGCCATGGAGTGCTATAGTCTGCCTTTTGGTCTCCATGAACTAATCGTGCACCTCTCTTCCCAGTTCTGTGTTCAGACCTCAGTTAGTAGCATGAAGTCACCTGCAGTGGAGTATTATACCACAGAAATTGGCAAATCCATAAAGCAGAGTGCACCTGGGATCAGGACTCCCGCCCCTGCTGTGTGGCTCCAGCTGTTTCCAGTGTGACTTAGTCACCATCTCCAGTTAGTGCTGACAGTTTGGTTCACGTGGTCGGGCTGATTTTATACCTGTAACTCACACCAGCCTACTTCAAAGGAAGCTTCTTGAGATGATACAACCTTACTTTCTGTTGTATTTCACTTTAAATGTTGAGGTGGGCTGGTCACAGTGTTATCTTTCCTAATCATAAACTCCTAGTGACTGTGGCTTCTAGATAAATACTGTGATAAGAGCAGCCACAAGTAAGCCCTATGAAGATTTTATTTGAAGATATAAAATCTATATAGAGTAATGTATTCACATTTGGTTATCTTGACTTGTTAGCTAAAAATTCCTTATAAATTACTCTTATAATAAAGAAAGATTAGTATTTATTGCATTGAGCTGCTGTTTTGTTTTTCCCTCTTGACAAAGGGCCACCTCAGAAAGGAGTTTTCTTAAGTTTTGTTTACAATTGTTTTGGCTAATGTTAAAAATGATCTCCTTAGCAGTTTTGAGATTTTCGTGAAAATTCCCTTTGCATTGTCCTGTTGTGTTGGAGTTGTATGTCCTGTCTTCCTTCCTATCTTGTCCTTCCTTTCCGCTGGCCTCACTGGTTGAGACAGAGAGGCTCGAGTATTTCTTGAGTATGTACCAATTTGGAATTTTCTTACTGTCTAGGACCTCCTTCTCTGGATCCAGAAACATACAGAAGTAGAAACAGTAGACCTTGTGTTGAAGCTTAAAAATAAGTTGGTATGTAACTAAAGAGATGAAGATATAATAATATACAATGGACCTTTTGTGAAAATGTTTTTCTCATCTGACTGACCCTTACTATGTACTACAGAAGTAACTTTTTAGGAAAAATTTGAGATTGGACAATTGATGGTAGATCTCACTAGAAGTATTTGATCACTCAAATGGATCACAGTGATTTCAAATTATTCTGATCACAGTGATTTCAAATTATTCTAAAGCTATTTAAATAATTTTAAAAATTACTTAGGAGTGTTTGGCCTGTACTTATTAAGTGCACCATATGCATGCAGTGCCTGCGGAGGCCAGAAGAGGGCACCCCATCCATTGGAACAGTGAAACTATGTATGTGCTGGGAACAGAACCCAGGTCTTGTACAAGAGCAGCCAGTACCCTTAACTGCTGAGCTGTCTCTCCAGCCCCTCTAAAGATAATTATAATGGAATCTTTTGAATGCTCTAAAACCATCATCTCACTTACATTTTATGCCGTATGATATCCTCAGGCACCATTTGTGAATTTATAGACCAACCTTCTATTGAGGTCCCTTGACACCCTCTTCCCCACTTAGTGGAATACCTCTACAGTTTTGTTTTCTCTACATTCTAGACTAAGACCTAAAGTTTCAAGATACCCGGATATAAAAACGTGTTTATATAGTAAGCACAATGCATTAATACAAATTCACTTAAACTATTCTTTATGCAGTTGCAGGCTGACCGAGAGAATTTACCTGTGAAACCAGACACTGTGGCAAAGTTACGGACACATATAGATGCAATTATCTTAGCATTGCCAGAGGACCTGCAAGGCATACTGCTCAAGACTGGCATGACATGATACAAGGTTTCCAGCCAAAAAAGACTGTATACCATGAAGCAAACTGACATTTCCTCCAGACGCACAGAGGAGCTGCCTGAGTGGCAGTAACCTGGAAAACAGCAGCAGTTGCTAGATACAGGTGGAAAGACTGAGCTGTAGAAAAACATTTTTAGTACATTCTGTGGTGGTTCCACGATACTGCAATTCCGAGAGACATTTCCCTATTTTTAATCACGTTCTGAAGTGCTCTTAGGAGAGACCTGTGGGCCGTCAGTTAAGTGACTCCACACTGCAGTGCTGGCATTGCAGATATTTTTTAAATTGGTGCTGCTTTGCCCAATCATGTTGAAACTCAGGGGATAGGAAAATCACGTTCACACTGGCTGTCTGTCTTCTTAAGAAGGAAAGATGGAATTCCCAGCTCTGGTTGGTAGAACTGAGGCTTAGGCAGTGCCTTCCATTGTCCTGTATGTTTCACAGGGTCCAGCTGCTAGTTATAAAGCTTTTCCTTTTTTAACTATGATACACAACATATGTCAAGATTTGCTCAAAGGTGTTTCTTGTTGCTCCTCGTGTTTATTGACAGGTGTTTTAAATTATCATGTAGGTTCTCATTTCACTGTTTTTTGTACTTTTTTCAAAATGAGGTTTTATGAGTTTCTCCAGAGGAAGGAGGCATTTGTAGTTCTGCTTATGGAAGAGCTGATCTTCCTCTTCCCTTTTACTAACTGGGCCTGTATAAATTAATTAGCTTGAATGTCTTTGGAAGACATTCTCACTATGAACGTCATAGTCAGCTGTTTTTTTTTAATAATTATTTTTATGTCAAAAGTATTCATAAGCCATTCATGTAATAATTATTTGAGAATTTTAAGTTTAATTTTCAACGTTATTTGTTGGGTGATACTATTTCCCCTAAATTAATGATTTTCAGAATACTTTTCTTGCTGTTGTTTGATATGGAAACTTTTATCTAAATCACAGTTATAGTTTTGTTTGTTTGTTTTGTTTGTACTACCTTGCCAGAAGTAGAATAGTCTTATTTGATGTGTTAAGACTGTTTGGTTGTGTTTGAATGGGAGTGTCTGCAGAAGCCACTGTCCAGATCGGCACACAGGAAGTAGCACATGTGTAAGTAGCTGGGTCTCAACCCTCCCGACAGCCCAGGTTAGGTGTGTGTGTTTTTCAAAGAGTGGCTTTGGAAGCCATCTCTTGTTCTCTATTGATGGTAAAGGGCATTCCTGATCTAAGATGGTTCCTTGTGCTCGTGACTGTGGTCTCATAGCCAAGTGTGCCCTTTAATCATGGATACAGTCTCTTGAAACATACCACTGTCATAGAAAGAATAGGGTATTTGGACGAATCATTTGTGTGGATTGTATGGGTTATTTTGTGAAACAATACTGACCTTTCAGAAAAAGGACAACTACTTTTTTATGCTAAAATACTGCATAACTTTCTGGGAAACTTTATTTAGGTAGAAATGGTCATCTTATTATTTTTCAGAACAATGTATTTTAATAATTTCACAATTTATATACAGTTTGTGACATGAATATGAAAGTCATTAGTGTTATATCAAGGATGTTTTGAAATATACTTCTGTGGGATATATCACTTGAAATTTATTTTGCACACCTAAAGAATAACATGAAATATCAGTTAGCATAATAATGCTGTCTTTACATTTACCACATATAACAGAAACTTAACACATGTTAAAAACCAAATCATACTCACCTACTTTATCTCTCAACTTCAAATTATGTACCTGCAAGAATATCTTAAGGTTGCATTGGAAACCCAAGAAAGACTGAATGGGAACTTAATTTTTCATGTGATTTTCAGAATTGTCTTTTTTTTTTTTTTTTTTTAGAGTTTAGTATTCAAACCCTGCCATTTAATGTGTTATCTCCACCAGCATAAGAAGGAATCAGTGCTTTTAGAGTGTTATGTAATGCCTAGTGCCTTCTTTTACAGTGGAAAAGAGGTTTTGTGGAGGCATTTATGGTCATTACCAAAAGCTGAATTAAAGCCTTGGATTTTAAAACACCTGGATAGCTTGTGTTGTGTCTCTTCTCTTCTGGTCATTTCTTGTTTTGGAGACAGGTTTTCTTGTGTCCCAGGATAGCTTCAAACTCGCTGTGTAGCCAAGGATGACCTTGAACTTCCCATCTTCCTGTTTTCTCCTCTTCAGTTGGGGGATCACAGGCCTGTTCTCCCACGCCTGGTTTATGTAGTGCTGAGGTTTGAACCCAAGGCTTCATGCTTTCTAGGCAAGCTGTCTGCCAACCGAGCTGCATCACCAGCCCTAACTTGTATTTCTTATATTTGGAATATATGGGAAACATACATAATAAAACTTGTACATTATAAAAGTATTTAATTTCCAGATGGTTTTTTCAAATGAAATTAAAATCAAAACCTTTTTCTGTATATTTTACTATGAACAGGGTGAAATTAAAAGATTAGTATCTTAGTCCTAAGAGATCAATAGATTTAACACCCCAACATTACAGATTATGAGATAATCTGGTAAGTAATTTAACCAAGCATAGTGACACATGCCAATGCTTTCAGCTACTTAGGATGCTGAGGCAGGAGAATTTCTTGATCTCAGGAGCTCAAGAGTATCCTGGGCAGCATAGCATGACCTAGCACAACCCTGCCTGGATGAAAACAAAACCAACAAAAACCTTTAGTTTAATTATCTAGGTAGTGTTAGATGATTTTAGTTTGTTTTATCCTTACTTTAGAAAGTACTCTTGTCAGGTGAGCTGAGAAGATAGCTCACTTGATACAGTGCTCACTTTACAAGTGGGGAGACACATCTAAAAAGCCAGACGCAGTGGCGCACGCCTTCAATCCCAGCACTGGAGACACAGAGGCAGGTGGGTCCCGTGTCCCACTCACTAGCCACTGTACCTACTTAGTGAGCACCTTGGCAGTGAATGACTGTCTCTAAAAAACACAGAGATGGTTCCTGGGGAACAGCACTCAAGGTGGATCTCAGGCTTGCATGTGCATAGACTGATGCGCATCCATATGAACACCCATACATAAGGCTGGGCATGGTGACACTCGCCTTTAATCCCAGCACCTGGGAGGGAGAGGCAGGAGGATCCCTGTGAGCTCAAGGCCAGCTTGGTCTACAAAGTGAGTTTGAGGATATCAGGACTACATAGAGAAACCCTGTCTCAGAAACAAACCCAAAAGTCAACTACCCAAACATGAATGCAACATACAAACACATTTGAACTTCAGTTTGCTTTCATTTCTTACTGTTTTAAGGTAGCAGATATAACAGTGGTAGAGAGTTTGCCTGCCATATACAAGGTCTTAGGTGTGATCCCAGCATCAACAAAAAGAAAAATGAATCTTAGCAGTAACTGTGGACAAGCAAGATGACTCGGTGAGTAAAGGCCCTTATAGCCAAGCCTGATGAACTGAATTTGATCCCTAGGCCCAACATGGTGGAAGGAGAGAACCGATTTCCACAAGTTGTCCTTGAACCTCCACATGTGTGCCATAGCATATGTATATGCCTGTGTGCACACAAATAAATGTGATTAAATTTTTTTCTGAGATAACCATTACATTCTTTGGATTTCATCATTTTTTAGATTATTAGTAAAATCCAAGTGGAGCATGCCTGTAATTGTAGCATTTGAGAGATGGAGTCTTGGGGATCAAGAGCTCAGGACCATCTTTGTGTCTAGTGCAAGGATGACAGTCTGGATGAGTCTTTAAAGAAACTGGGGTAATGGTGTATGATTGCATTTATGTGAAACTGTAGAAAATGTAAAGTCTAGTGATCAAAGCCATCAACAGTTGACTGAGTGGAGTCAGCAAGGTGTGCACAGGGACAGAGGAGAACTTGGGGACGATGGGCATGCTCACTATCTCAACTGGGATGGTTTTATGGGAAAATAGTGAAATAATGAAATTTAACAAATTGTACACTTTAAATATATTCAGTCTCTTACATGTCTATAAATTTGGTTTTTAAAAACACAGTACATTGGATGCTATAACCAGAGCCCCTCGATAAAAACTTCATTAAATAAAATAATCATTTCAACACTTTTCTTCCAAAGCACAATTCATTGATCTAGGAACATGGTGACTACTCTAGAATGTAAAAGTTCCTTTTTTCAAAAGTAACTGAGCCACCATAGAAGCAGTTCACACTGTGAAGCGTGTCTTCTGACTGAGTGGAGACAAACAAGGGGCCAGTGAAAACAAAGCCCATGACGTCCTTCTGCCTAATGACTAAGCAGAGATACTGTCCTGATGACCAAGAAAATGGGGAGGCAGAATGCAGACAAGGCTGCCAGTGAAACCAGTAAACAAAACGAGACGTTATTCTGAGCCTGTTGTGGAGAAAGGCATGGCGTTTCAAGCAGCGGCAGAGAGGCTGGGACTTAGGAGTCCGGAAGAAGCACAGAGAAGGTACAGCAGGCCTCCGTGTACGTGAGAGAGACTGGCTTCATTAACCCTAAAGTTTGTTTTCAAACAGATAGGAAACTCTTACTAGCAAGGAGAACTCTTTTCTTTGTTTGTTTGTTTGTTTATTTTTGGAGGGGGTGTTGCTTAAGTTTTCCTGCCTGGCCCACGGTCAGGATAAATCTCTCTCACCTGCCAGTCCCACAGCCGCTCAGACCCAACCAAGTAAACACAGAGACTTATATTGCTTACAAACTGTATGGCCGTGGCAGGCTTCTTGCTAACTGTCCTTATATCTTAAATTAATCCATTTCTATAAATCTATACCTTGTCACGTGGCTCGTGGCTTACCGGCATCTTTACATGCTGCTTGTCCTGGCAGTGGCTGGCAGTGACTCCCTCCGCCTTCCTGTTCTTTTTATTCTCTCTGTTAGTCCCGCCTATACTTCCTGCCTAGCCACTGGCCAATCAGTGTTTTATTAGCAACACATTTGCCATACAGAACATCCCACAGCAGGGGGGGGTAGGGAGGCAAGGCTTCACTAGGCCAGGCTGGTCTTGATCTCAGGGCTCCCCCTCAGCCTCCTAGATGCTAAGATTACAGGTGTGCAAAACCACGCCTGGTTTATAATTCTGTATCTTGTGTCAAATTGTTTCTCCTTAAAACTGGCAAGTGTAACCGGAAAAACTTCTATGAGCTTTGTTTTATTTAAAAATGTTAATTTCTACTTACACAAAATACAGTGGTATATTATATAATATAATAATTGGGCCAAGCTGGGTATATAAGTATTGTATCTTAAATAGATGTTAAGCAATGTGATAACTTGGTTGCTATTAAAAAGCTAATCTAGGGGCTGGAGAGTTTGCTCATTGGTTAAGAGTACTGGCTGCTCTTCCAGAGATTCTGAGTTCAATTCTCAGCAACCACATGGTGGCTCACAACCATCTATAGTGGAATCTGATGCCCTCTTTTGGCATAAGGACATACATGCAGATAGAGCACTCATACATAAAATAAATATTGTTTTAAAAGCTAATCTGTTACATTAAATTATTTATCCAGAGTAGGGCGTGATGTAATCCTAGCAGTTGGGAAACTGAGGCAAGAGGATCTTGAGTTTGAGGTCAGCCTGGCTACATAGTGAGACTTGGTCTAAAACAAAGAAATTATCTGTAATTACAGAGACCCTTAGCTTTAGTCAACTACTTGTTTTGGGGGAACTAATATTAGAAAATTAGTATTTTTCTCTGAGTCATGAGGAAATGTGAAAAAGTAAAATTCAGATGTGTAGGAACAAATGGATTGACAGTTTCTCATGGTGTGTGTGTGGTGCATGCACACCCATGTGCGCAGGTGCATTTGCATGCACACATGAATAGAGAAGCCAGAGGAAGGCTTTCAGTGTCTCCCCCTATCGCTCTCTGCCTTATTTTTTGAGACAGAGACAGGGTCTCTCACTGACCCTGAAGCTCAGTTTCAGCTGGACTGACTGCCCAGGAACTTCTCTTACCCAGTGCTGGGGTACAAGTGTGCAAGGCCATGCCCAACTTTTATGTGGGTGCTGGAGACTCACGTGTGTCATCTGCTTGCACAGGCAGCGTTCTTACCCTCTGATCCGTCTCTGTAGCCCCTTAAAGTCAGTTTTGGTTTGGGGTTTGTTTGTTTTCTTTTTAAAATTTTAGATGACTGTGTATGCATGGATGTGTGTGTGTGTGTGTGTGTGTGTGTAGAAGTCAGAGGACAACTTTGTTGAATTGGTTCTACCTTTATGTAAGCTTTAATGAGGTGGAATCCAGCTCAGGTTCCTAGGTTTGCACAGCAAATGCCTAACTGCTGAGCCATCTTGTCACCATGGGAAATACATTTGGTTTTGGTTTGTTTGTTTTGACAAGGTCTCACTATGTAGCCAGGCTGACCTGGAACACCCTGTATAGCCCAGGCTGGTCACAAACTCACAGAGATCCACCTTTTTCTGCCTTGTGAGTGCTGGGATTAAAAGTGTGTGTGCGTAAACCACCATGCCTGGCCCAAAAGACAAATTTTAGTTACAGTTTTCAGATACATCTTTTATAAGTGGTTCTGCCTTTCTCCTGAGTTTGTAACTCCCTTCCCCATTTTATTAGAATGTTTATTAAGATTTTATTTATTTATTTATTTATTTTCAGACTAGCCTCAAACTCACTATGTTACCAGAGGTGACTGTGAATTCCTGATCTTCCTGTCTCCATCTCTCCAGGGCTGGGATTCCAAAAGTAACCAACTGATGGGGAACTGACATCGTAACACTGAGATTTTGAAACATGAACAGAGTATGTTTTCTCATTTATTTATGTATTCTTTAATTTTGCTCAGAACTATTTTGTAGTTTTCAGGATTCAGTTTTTCCATGTCTGTCAGATTTGTCTTTAAGCCTGACATATTTTTCTGAAGTTGAAAATTCTATTCTTAAAATTTTAGTTTTCAACTTGAAATTCTTCATCTGAAAATTCAGTTAAAATACTAGTATGTGGAAGAGTAGCACATTTTGATACACTGATCTTGTTATCTGACAACTCCTTTATTATAAAGTTTTAATATTGCTTCAGACTTTTTATATAAAGATTATGCCACATATAATAAGGACTGTTTTACTTCTCCTTTAGTCTGGATTGCTTTTTATTATTAATTTTTCTTATCTAACTGTATTGGCTAGTATTTGTAGTACAATACTGAATGTTATTGTTAAGGGTAGACATCTCTATTTTATTCCTGTTCTTAAAGGAAAATATGCAGTCTCTAATCAAGTATAATATTAATTACAGAGTTCTTTTAAATGTATTTTTTACCTTCAGTGTGTGTGTATGTGTGTGTGTGTGTGTGTGTGTCCATGCCCGCACACGAGCACACTCGTTCACACATGTGAGTGGATACTACATCTGCCAGGGTAGCTGGCCAGTGAGCTTCCAGGCATTCTTCTGTATCTGCCTCTCCTCTCCCCTTAGGAGCATACATATACCTTTTATGTGGGTTCTGGGGATTGCCACTCAGATGCTGTTGGTTGTGTGGCAAGCACTTTTACCTGCTGAGCCAGTCTCCAGGACCTGCTTCCTGTCTTTTAGGGGTCATTGCTGCATCTGAAACACTGTCTCATATGTTGCTGGTTTGGTGTTTGTATTGTTCTAGGTGATAAATATGATCCTTGTTCCTTGATTTTTGCTAGCAGGAAGACCTAGCAGTCTAGTTTTAATGGGCTTCTAGGCTTAAGAAGTTTTAAAATTTGAGAACATATACATATGAATTTAATAGTAGGTGATTTTAAAAAAAAAATACAGGATCTTGCTGTATAGCCTGGCATGGAACTTGCCATCCCAGGATAACTTCAAACTTGTGATCCTCCTGCCTCAGCCTCCTGAATGTCAGGATGACATATCTACACCACCACATCTTATTAACATGAGGTAATGGTTTCATTATCACTACCAGCTCTGAAGACAGGATTAGTGACTCATTAACTCTAATTCCTGGGTTGAGGAACATTTGTTAGGTAGCTTGTTCCTAACTTTCTGAAGCATGGGGGATATTTTCAATAATTGGGAGCATATAAAACATTTGTGTTGGGTAGGCATGGTGATGCACACCTATGATCCCAGCATGGCTAAGGCAAGATTACTCTGAGTTTGAGGGCAGCCTGGGCTACATAGTGAGAGGAGGCGAGCCTGGGTTGCAGTGTCACCCTGTCTCAAACAAACAAACAAAAAGTGAAAATAAAAATAAAAGAAAACATTCATACCATACAAAGGCCATAGATTTGTGTGAAGGGAAGCTTTGAGACATAAACTTCTTTCATTAATGTTTTTGTGGTACATAGTAAGTGAATTTGACATTATCTTTGAGCAACCTAACATGCAAGGCATATGGTTTGACTCTCCCTTCCCCACCCCCACCCACATTTCTTATTTCCTCTTGCCTTCCTTTCTTTAACTGGACCCTTTATAAAGGTAGATACAGCACTGAAATAATGGCCTCAGTTGGTATACTCTTTGTGAGATTGCTATAAAGCATGTAGAAAACATCTACAAGTCAGAGTGTGACTACTGTAAATCAGAAGGGAGACGGCTTAGTAGTCACACTCTGTTTTTAAGTTTTCTGGGCTGAGAATGTGGCTTAGCTGGTCAAATCCTAGCCTAGCATGCAGCAAGTCCAGCATAAAGTGGACATGGTGTCAGACACCTGAAGATAAGAAGATCAGAAGTTCAAGGTCATCCTCAGCCACATGAAAACTGTCTCAAAAAAAGAAAAATTTATTAAATAAAAATGTCCTGTAAGAAATGTTAAAACAGTTTAATGCATATATAATATTTCTTCCTAAAGCAATAAGGTAAGGGTAAGGACTTCCCCTCAGTTGGGCAAGTAGGTAAATTTGAACTTAGTAAAGTCAACAGACTTTATTATTCTCTTCCAAGTCAACAATATTTCTCAAAACTATTAAAGAGCAAACACAACCTTGACCTCAGGAAAGCTTAGATCCAGATGTACAAGACCCTCTCCCCAAATCATGTGGAATAAATAAAACATCTTGTTAAAAAAGAGTGAAGAAAGAGAGCCTGGAAAGCTGGCTTAGGAGTTCAGAGCACCAGCTGCTCTTTCAGAAGACCTGAGATGGGATTCCCAGCACCTACATGGTGGCTCATAGCCAGCTGTCCATCACTCCAGTTCCAGGGGCGTGGACACCTTCTTCTGGCTTCACTGGGGACCAGGCATGCACAGGATGAACAGAAATAGATGCAGGCGAAACACCCATGCACA
The DNA here is from genome assembly GCA_902168405.1 of Peromyscus aztecus. NCBI lineage: Eukaryota > Metazoa > Chordata > Mammalia > Rodentia > Cricetidae > Peromyscus > Peromyscus aztecus. The sequence goes on from CABHPQ010000250.1 coordinate 49,444, forward strand.
TAAAATAGAAATGAAAAATTTAAAAAGAACAAAGAGAGGTGACTATAGAAATCATGAAAACTAAGGGAAGGTTTAACTTCATAGCAGATTCTCAGAGTTACTGAAAGGTAACAAGTTGAGCTAGCTGAAGACTCCAGAAATTCTCACACTGATGCCTACAGAAGAAAACATAGGTGGGTAAGATTCTTAGTAGTATAGATACTTTTCTACTATTGAAGATAAATAAAGTTCAGAAGATGTAACTTTTCAAAAGACAAGTAATGGATTAAAATCAAAGAATGAGATTGATGATACTGTTTACAGAGCCTAAGGGAAAGCAATGGCAAAATTTTGCTGTTTGTACAACTAATTAGTGAATTGAGTCACTAGTATTCTCTGAACAGTGAGTGGTATGTATTAAATTGAGATTGAGTTTTATTTACTTGCAATACTGGAATTTGAACAGAGAGCTGCATGCATGCTAGGCAAGCTAAGTTACCACTAGGCAAAGTAAGAAGACTGAATGAAATACTGTATGTTAAACGCAATGTCTGGCATATTGTAATACTTCAGAGAGAGACAGAGAGATAGAGAGAGAGAGCGCACTTGGAAGAATGGCAAGTACTGTTAACCACTGAGCCATCTCTCTAGTATCTTTTATTATCTTTTTTAAAGGTTATCTGGGTTGTTTGTTTCTCTATTATAATTTTTAAAAAGATATCTGGTTTGTTTGCATCTCTGTTTTCATTTGGGGGCTTTAAAAAAATTATTAAATAGGGGCTGGAGAGATAGCTCAGTATAGAGAGATAGCTAAAAATACTTGCTGCTGTTGCAGAAGACTAGAGTTGGAACTCATTGGGGAAGCTTATAACTGCCTGTAATTCCAGCCCCAGGGGATCCAGCACCCTCTTCTGGCCTCCTTGGGGACTTGCATGCAAGTATATAGAAACACTCAGATACACACATACACATAAATACAAATAAACCTTAAAAAAATACTAGGGGTCAATGATTGGCTAGAGGCTGTTAGCAAAGAGAGGTTAAGTACAAAGGAATATGGGTAAGCTTGCTTTTGTGGGTAACAGAAATATTTCCAGTGATTTCACAAATATGAATGTAGCAAAGGTTTTTATTCAAGGCACAGTGAAAATACAGAGTATATATGCTTCAGGGGAGCAGTGGGCTCAAGAAAGCCCTGGTTACTGCTTGGGGCTTCCTTTTATAGGCCTAAGAAAAGGAGGAGTTATTTCCTAGGGGGTGGTGTGTGGGTGCTTTTTTTGTTTGTTTGTTTGTTTGTTTTTTGCTGTTTTGATACATAGGCTTGTGTTTTGTAAGCCTTTGTTCATTGCACATGTCCTTTCTTATACTGTATCTGATTTTAATTATATGCATGCCCCATCATAAATAGGAATAAGATAATCAGTGGTTTTTCCCTAAAAGTTCATTCACATGACAGTTTGCCTTACAGCATGTGCATCCAAAGCCAGTTTTGGCTGGATTGTCCCATTGTCCTTAGCTCCTGAGTATGTGTTTGACCACAAAAGGAGAGTTACTAAGGGTTTCTCAGGAGCTAATTAATTGAGTCAGCTTAATGTAGGCAAGGGTTTCAGGTTACAAATGCATTAATTGGGAAAGATGTGTGTGTAGCTCAAGCTAAGAAGGGTCCTAAGTTGCCGAGCTATCCCTATGCTCACTAGCCTTAGAAATGGATACTACAGAATATATGTTACTAATTGTACACTTAAAAATTGGTGAATCATTGCTGTAAGTTATATCTCAATGAAGTGATTTTTTTTTAAAGTACAAATAAAGCTGTCCTTTGATTGTTTCGTACAGGTTTTTCCATTCCCTGGAAAGGTTCCCTTCCTCCATAGCTAATCAGGGAAGTGCTATTGACTACTGAATTCTATTTGAAATCTTGTGCTGAGTCCACATTCGTGCATGCATATAAACATAGACACGTAATGATGATCTGCATTATTGTGGGGCAAAGTCTCTTATAGTTCAGGCTAGCTTCAAATTTGCTATCTAGCCAAGATGACCTTGTGTTCCTGATCCTCCACTTTCTGTCTCCCAAGTGCTGGGATTACAAATGTGCCCTGTCTGACTACAGAACTTTGTATTTTGTTTGACAGTCAGTCTCATGTATTCCAGGCTGGCCTTAAACTTTGTAGTGGAGCATGTCCTTACACTTCTGATTATCCTCTCCACCTCTCAAGTGCTGGGACTGCAGGTGTGTATGTATGTGTCACAACTGGTCTCATGCAGTGCTGGGGATGAATGAACCCAAAGCTTTTGTGACAAGACTTTCACCAACTGAGCTATATCCCCAGAAATCTATTTTTACATCACCTTACTGTAGTTTCTATGTGTTCCCTCTCCCCTCCACTAAACCTCTTTGGAGATGTTTTTATTAGGATACTGAGTAGAGTTCTGGTTCATCCTAATTCCTCATAGTATTCTAGAGTATGGATAGACCCTAGTTTATTTGGTCATCTCCCTATCATTGTAGTGTGCCAAGCTCTCTGCTTTCTTACTGCTTTCAGACAAGAGGGAAAGGTGGGGTGTTGCCAATAACATTAAATAGGGAAAATGCTTACAAACTTCAAGAGTTGGTGAACACTAACAAGGGTGGATTGTGAGTACTTCTGACGATAAACTTCAGCAATCGTGGTAGGGGAAGTATGTGGGAGGAGGTGAAAGTCATAAGAAAATTTTCTTTAAAAAAACATGATATTTATACCTTATTTTGTAACCAGTAAAACAGTAGCAAATCTTACATTATTCTTCTGGGAATGAAAAGGTCTCAGAAAAGCAGTCTTTAACTTGACTTCTCAAAGCATAAATACTCAGCTGGCTGTGGTGGTACAAGCCTAGAAACCCCGCCACTCAGGAAGCAGATGTAAGAGGATCACAAATTCGAGGTCGTCCTGCCTTTTCTGCCCGGCAGTGATAAAACGTTTCTTAGCACGCTTGAGATCCTGTGTTCAGTCTCAGTGTTGGGAGGGGAAGGAAAAAAGCCTTAAAGCACTCTTGTAATTAGTGGGATTAGCGATTTCAATATAACTTGGCATCCGGTCTAGGAGCTTTCCACCTTTACCAGCAGGTCTGTTTTTAAATATCTCCGAAGATACTAGGGTCTGTTAGATGCTTTATTTACTACGCTTTATTTACTATCTAATACTTTCATTAAACTGCTAAACTCAGGAGACCTCTCTCCCCTTGGAGGGAGACTTTAGAGGTCTATAAGTAAAAAATAAATAAAAATTCTATACGAATTTCCTTTGTTGTGCGGGCTGTCGTTGGCTCACCTATCCCAGATTGCTGTGAGCAGCCGGGTTATTTAAGGATATTTCACATGAAATCCGTCTCCGCCCATCTCCCCCCCTAGCCTGGAAAGAAT